>JANEHU010005111.1:0-175072 GCA_027563435.1 Nasonovia ribisnigri
AACTAGCAGTTGAGTCATTTCAAATTATTTTTCAGCCTTGTGTAATTTTAAAGGTGCATTTAATATTATAAAAACGTTTTGTTTTAAATTAATTAGATATTTTTATTTTAGCTTTATTTTGATGGATCATTATCACCAACAATTTTTCTTAAGATATTATTTCCAGAAATAACATATTTGTGCCATTTATTCCTCACTTGCTACTTGTTTAGCATTGTTAATGAACAAGTACGTACCTATGGTTTAACATTTAAAATATTATTTTGTTTTACGTTCTAAAAATAGCTGTCTTGAGAGTTAGAACATATTATTGTAAAAAAAAAAAAAAAAGGGCGGGTAAGTGTATGTCGCTCTGCTGTACAGTAGGTTACAAGTGAGTCACTGTAATGGATTGTGTTAGATTTTAATAATTTAATCCAATGATATAATATCATTGGATAAGAAAAACGATTCTGAGGGAAGACGGTCAGTCAGTCTATAATATCTTACTAAGTCTAAATGTATTTGATGATATTATTGTGAATAAACTAATTAATTTTAGTATTATAGGCATTAGTATTTACTATAGTTGGTTAAATTCATTTTTCTCAAAAAAATTATATTTTAAAATGCCATTGCGTGTATATAAAATATAACAATATATTCTAAAAGTTTCATATACCAACAAATAATATTTTTAAATTATATCAAAATAACTAAAATCATTATTCTTGGTTTAAATATGAAATTTTGTCTAAATTTGAAATTAAAATGTCTGTAAAAAATAAATGTGTTGATATATTTTTTAGATTTTTTGGTTACAGTATGATTTATTTATGAGAATTTTTGTTTTAAATTTTCAACACTTAGTTATAAAAACTGAACATTTTATAATTTTTTAATTACAATGATTTATAATTTTCGAGATTTTGACAAATTTTGTCAAAATTCGAACTTTAAATGCTTATAAAAAAAAATCGTGCCTATGTATTTTTAAAATTTTTCAACTGATGTTGTAACAATATATAAGAAAGTTTGTATTAAATTTTCAGACTTTTTGGCCCACCAAATAAAATTTTATTGACAATTATAAAAAAAAAAATAAAAAAATTGAAAACTAAAAATTGAAAACTAAAAATGTCTGTAAACAGCTCAAAACAAATCAAAATATTTTCAAAATTGAATGGTGTATAGAAAATGAGAATATAAACATTTAGTGAAATTTTCATGCATCTACAATTATTCGTTTTTGAATTACAACCAAATAAGAAAAACGCTACATGAGAAATCGAGTGAATATCCTATGTTGTAAAATTATGAACTTAAAACACTCATAAAAATTTATTTTTAATTGCTTTTAGATATTTTATTTTTGATAAAAGTAGAAAAACTTACGTTAAATTTGTGTTAAAATTTAAAACCTTAGATTTAAAAAGAAAAATTTTTATGAATTTCTAACTCCAAATAATTTGCAAATTTTCGTCATTTTTACGTAATTTTTCAAAATTTCAACTTTAAATGCTTAAAAAAAAAAATTGTGACTACAGATTTTTAATATTTTTCATGTGCCTTTGAAACAATATATTAGGAGCATTCTATTAAATTTTCAAGAATTTTTAACGAATAAATAAAATGTTATTGATTTTAAAAAAAAAAAAACCAAAAAGATTGGAAATTTAAAATGTCTGTAAACAGCTCAAAATAAGTCAAAATATTTTGAAAACGGTATGGTATATAGAAACTGCTTATATAAACATTCAGTAAAAATTTCATGTATTTACCGTCATTTTTTTTAGACTTACACCAAAAACCAAAATCGATTTTATCGAAAATCAATGTTGCGTAAAAATTCCCGTTTTTTCCTTAATTTTCCATTTGTTTTTCACGGTACTTTTGAAAACTACTGGAAAATGTTTACTTTTGACCCCCCAAAGTACCAACTAGATTCACTTTCCTATCAGAAAAGGTAGGTACTATTGAAGAAAATCCAAGCACTTTTACTGTCCCAAAACGTGATGACAGACACAAAAAATAAAAAAATAAAAAAAAAACACACATCATTGTAAAACCAATACATTCATCGCTCCGCTCAGAATCTAAAATATTAAAAACTTAAAATAAATATAATTATCTAAATGATTCTATATGGTATATAATATACTATATTATAATAATCAGTTATACATCAATAATGGTTTAAATAATATTAATATATAGATATACGTTATTACGTTCTATAATAACGCCGATTTCAACACGAAAATTTCTCAGGAGAAAATGTATCTAATGCAATAGTTCTTCCACGATTGATCGTTTGTAGGAAAAAATATATTCACCGGTTGACTTTTCGTAATCAATGAATGATACGCTTTGGCTTTGTATCCGCAAGCGAAGGCGAACTGAGATTATCTCACAGACATCTTTACGCATTAAGATTAGTAAATACATCTATGAATTATCTTTGTTCGTGATCGTCTGGAAGAACCGTGCGATTCCAACGTGATACGTCATGTACAGTCGTACACGTATTATATTATCCATCTATTTCAAATTATTCACGTTTATAATACAGCTGAATATAACATTACGGAACATTGAAATCGATCGGTAACAAATGAATAACTCGCAGGTCACGTGTTCGAAAACCAAGTATTCGGATGCAACGCGATTATGTGAACAAATAATATGTAGGTAGATAGGTATATTGTGTTTTCGAAAGGTTGTCAGTTTTGAAAAATGGTAATTGACAATTATAATGCGGCAACGGATGAAATAATTTCGTGTCAGATAAAGCGAGTAATTGCTATTACGTACATTGAATATTATTATCCGAAGTAGGTACGGTTTTAAAAAATGTAACGTCTTTAAGTATATCGACCGGTGATACGTCGAAATGTTGTGGTCTCATAATCTCTTCTTAACAATTATTATTCTATAATAATAGACCCATTCGAAACGTGGTGTTACATAATATTATAGTAAGTCAAAGTTGGAAAAACGATTGAAGGAAGCAAAAACACGTGGGGGTATTAAGTCAGATAAAACATCTAACACTGTTGAAAATAGTCCAGACGATACATCGTGTATAAAATAACCATTTATTCAATGTTTCTATTTCATGAGTGTAGGCACGCACAAACGTTCAGTGGCGTGTCCAGAGAGGAAGTTAGGGGTTTACTATAGTTATATCCCCCAACATATTTTCCGATAAATCCTCTTATTTTTGGTATTACCACTACGATTGATTTAAATGTATTATTAGCTATAACAACCCCCCCCCCCCCATGCCATAATTGCCTCTTGCTTCTTGCAGAAAATTATATTTGTACCACTTGCGAACGATAATAATATTGTAACCTAACATCATGATGTGAGAGCATTTTTATGGGGTGTGATGTCAAAAACCATGTACTCACGTTACTTTCGATACAACATTATAATATTAAACAACAACGATAAGTGGTATCGCAATAATAATAATAATAATAATAATAATGTCGTCTCCGTCGATACTATATTATGATATAGGATATAGGTGCGGTAGCTATGTGCTGGCATCTTCAATATATTTTTCAAGGCAATTTCTCTAAAACCAATTTTGAACGGCTGGTTATTTTGTTGAAGTGAAAAAATATATTTTTTCATTATCAATATTGAATAAATTAAATTATGTGATCTTCATAATTCAGTGTGATAAGAAAGTAATGTACAATAGATATTTTATTTTACTGATTTACTTTTTAGGAGTCAGCACATAAGTAACAAAACGCATTATGCAGTATAATTTAGATGGCAATTATTTGGTGACATCAATATTCCAATAACTTTATAACTTACGACTAAACCAAAAATATTATAATTTCAACATTATTATATTTTAACGTTTTTTTAGTATGTTCTTTAAGTTTTTATCATAATATTTTATTAAAACCCTATAAGTATATTAAACAACATTATCTTATTAGCACAATATAACATTATTTTGAAAATATTTTTGTATGTTTTGAATTGGTTAAACTTGCAATATTTTAGTTTTAACTATTAAAAAAAGTTTAAATGACTTTAAAGAAAATTATATAAAATATTATTTAGTTAGTATTTAGTTTCACGAATAATGAAATTCACATTGTCTTAAATTTAACTATCTACATGAAAACGTTTGAATCGATAATTTAAGATTAAATTATATTTTAAACTATGTTCTATTTTGTTTATATAATGCACGTATTATATAATATAATTTAGTAAAAAATTTTAGTATAAGCTATGACTTAGTACAAGTACTACAAGTTGTAACAAAGGTGTTAAGTGATATAATTGTTTTATGTAATGGGGGAACTCGGAGGATAATATTATGATCATATCGCATGAGTAGGGTGTTTATTGTTGGAAGTTATAAGTTAAGTAATAAAATATATTATTATCTCAGTTGAGGGCAATGCTAGATATATTAATTTTGTGTTAATGTCTTACCTTTATGTAACAGTTAACTCCGGTGGTACACAACTAATATTATTATGATAAATAATAACATGTTACACTAATGTTCATCGATATTTTAAAACAATATCTGCAATATTTATTTTAAATAATAAAAAGAGAAAATTATACATTGGCAGGTTTTAATTTTATGTGTGGGGTGAGTGGGCGGGTAGCTTGAATACATTTTGCCCAATATATTTTAATCATGGATATAGTTATTAATGTTCGTGACGACGTGACGCCACATGGGTGGTGGATATCTATTATATCTTTCGTCTCAACAATCCGCGGCATTAAAAATATAATATACCGAAGCACCTCGGCTGCTTCTGCTGCAGACATCGATGCCGCCGGCGCTGTTTCTTCGCTGCCGCCGCCGTCGTTGGTGGGGAAACCCGAAGACAAAACGATAACCGGGCCCGCCGGTCGTCCAATGGGGCCGTCTTTTCCACAACCACCGCGGCTGGCCGACCACCGAGACAACCGAGCGACATCGCGTACTTGTGCTCACTCGTGTCGTACACGTTCACCTGTTGAAACGCGCGCGCAAAGCAGCACGATGCGTTGCTCCGACGTAGTGTCTACCGCGGGCCGTCGCTGCCTTCGTCGTCACCATCACCTAGGGCTGCAGCTGTTCGTCGCACTGCTCTGTCTGGCGTCCGGTAAGTCTCATTTTGCCGCCACATTCGGTTCCTCTATAATAACGTTATACACAACCGGTACCTTATAATATTCTGTTAGTTTAGTCATAATGTTAATATTGTACATTTGTACCTACATCCATGACTGCAGGATACACGATAACAATATGACTCCGCGATGGTTACAATATTATTATACACTTTGATATACTTCTACATATTATTATGTCGTAATTTTTTTATGACATCCTCGCCACTGTAGACGAAGTGTCCCGTTTGATGAGTCCCCGCGCTATTTATTACTATAAATTATTATTATTATTACTATTATTAATATTATTTGACACGAATTCCTTCGAACCTAATATGATTATAATATGAAATAACATGTGTGATATTATAGATTTTAAAGGTGTACATGCGTAAATAATGATTTCCTTAAAACCCGACAGCGAGATTTTTCAGATAAAAGCATTATATTTCGAACACAATAGTTGCGGAGTATGAAAAAGGTTTCTTTTGAAAAGAAAATTACTTCAATTTATAAAATTAATAAACAAAGTTAAAGAAAATTGCAAAAAAAGGCGCGTTTAAGTTGTGACACTTTTATCGAAAAGTGTTTTATTTTTCCCCTTCTATTATAATATAAATATAACTATTTTTAATCATGACCACAAGGAGTTTAATATATTTTTTTACTTTTAATCATAATTTTTGATAAATATTCAGAACACTTGGTCTTTATAGACGTATCAACTGTTAAAAACCATTTATCAACCTGCATCAGATATTAATATTACATTTTTATAAATTGTTTTTTTAATATTTGATTTGACAATATAATACTATTATAATATACATCAGATGACTCAAGCGTATTCTCAGAAACAAAGTTTAATTTATAATAAAAAATTGTTGCTTTTCCTTTCATTTGAACGTCACATATTTTGTACGTAAATATTTATTTATATAGGTAAATACATAAATTAGGAAATTTTAGAAAATTATATGCTGCCTATCATATGGAAAATACGTTGGATAGGTGTCTTTTAACATATTATTCACTTATTGTGTTATACCAACACATTGTCCACCAATCTACTCCTGTCTATTATAATATATACAAAATTCCTATGGTAAAGAAAAATATAACAATGACGACGACACGGATTTACCGGTATAAAGTCACGCGCGTGTTCAGCTCAAGCAAATGATTTTTTTTCTTTTTTATTTGTTTAGTTTTTGTTTTCTTGGATGGTTTTCACCTCTTCATTGAAATTTAGCATCCGGATAGAGACAAAACCCCATGGTTTCCCCATTCGTTCGGCCTAATTATTATTATCGTTGATACGAGACAGCCACAACCGTGTTTATAACTAAACAAGATTTTACGGGCCAACAATATTCTCTAAAACAAGACGAAACGAATTCAAAGGGTTGGAACAATTACCTACATTTCTATACCGATTAACACACTTAGCAATATTTATTTAACCGATTCAAGTTAATACAGATTTTATGGTGTCACTCACTAAATTAATTTTACATAATTATATGACTGTATGGAAAAATAAAATTTAAAAAGATAACAATTATAGGTATAAAAAACGATAGATAATATAAATAAATAATAATAGGATATATATTATATAAAAAGATATATTATTAAAATATTCATAAAAAGTTAATAATACTTAGCCATTTAGACACTCTCATTAAACTAACCAATTCCATCGTTCTGACGAGGTATAGAATTACTATACAACTATACAACTATATGAGTGCTGGCAAAACTACATTTTGAAATAACTGATCGTTGTTGACCCTTTATGCCTACTGGGACATGTCTTATTTGATGATTATTAACGGTCCCATTGTTCCTGACGCTGAAATCGCATATTTGTTTTTATTTTTGTTAACACCATAGAGGTCATCGTGACTATTATTGCTCAAGTTAGTTGGCGATAAAATATGATTTTACTTTTCCACATTTACTACCTTTCACTATGACTTCCATCGTCGGCGCTACTATATACTCTAATTCTAATAAAAGAGTAATCACTGACATAGGTATACCACGACAGGGCGGTGACACTCCCTCACGCCACAGACGTGTTAAACTCGATTAAATGGATCAAATTATATATGCATGTGTGATATGTGTTTATTATACCTACATCAAATTGTATACATGTATAGATAATAGGTATATTATATTATATTATACACCCAGAAACCTGTCGATCCACTTTGTAAAATATATAGGTACCTACAACACGAAGTCGAATTTATTGTGAAAATAACCACAGTATTATAAAATATACATTTAAGATTCCTACATGTGTATACGAGTATAATAATGGTTTGGTGAATTAGTCAGGCGTTATGTAATACTGCATGACCGACAATTAAAATGGCTATCATGGGACAAGAGCACATACGAATGAAGAAAATATAACAACGACAGAAGACTCGGACCAGTCGTTAGTGCGCTCATTTGTATACTCAGAGGTAGTACTAATGGTGTCCCCCTTGGGTGGCCAGCAAATAAATTATCATAAACGCGCTTTTAGGATAATTTTTTATCAGATAGCAGTGAAACCACGACGGGCCCAGTTACATAAACCCACCAGGAAGAATAATTCTGCAAAACATACGTACTTATCTACTATATTATACATACACGGGATGATCCATTTAACATAATACATTCATTCTTTCAAAAAACACTAACGTTTTTGAAACTATTTAATTTACTTACACAATGTTAAGTCACTACAGAACAACATTTTGGGAAAAAATTATATTTTTATTGTTAACCATTTCTTTTAAAGTAGGTATTCAACTATTTTGAACGACAACATATATTGTTAATTTCATATTCCTAAGCAGAATATTGTTCAGAGTATTTCGATCTATTAAAATTGAATCTCGAACAAGTAGTTTATTAGTTAAAAGTAATTACATTTTAGATGAGCGGAGTACCTACCCTTACACAACATTCATTAAAACGTTAAATACTTATAACTTATAAACTACTCATCCAAAATTCAGTTTTTATACATCAAAATAATCCAACAAATATTCTGTCTTGAAATATGGAATTAAAAATGTATGTTCTTGATATTAAAAAATAAAAATAAAAAAATAACAATAATAATAATAGGTAACGATAAAAATGTTGATTCTTAATGATTTAAAATTATGTAAAGAAAAATATTCATGGTTTATAAATAATGAGTGTCTTATGATAAATGAATTACTCGGTACGCGCAACAGACAATAATAAACATACCCATACGCACGAATAGAATTCGATTTCTATAGACGAGAAATTCCGCTGTAAGTAAATTATGAAATATAATATGCCGTATTATATATTATGAAGCTATAGCGCAATAATAAATTAATAACTATACGCATAAATCACAAATTGTAATGATATTAATGTCAAAAGGCGAACAATTTACGAGTAATGAGGAGTACATATACCTACGTATATGTGTTGGATACGGCAATAATATACTACCGTATTGACAAATTAAGACGATACGAATTCGGGAGACGCCTAAGATGATCGGGGAGGAGTTGAGATTTCGAGAGACAGCAAGTTATCCCACTGTAACTAATTGCTACGGTGCGTTCGTCGCCACTGCAGTGCGCGCACGGTATAATTAAATAGAAGATCGCTGCAACGCTGGTGAAAACTATATAAATTAATACGCATATAATACCACCTCGGTGCGCTTGCACCGTCAGAGGTTTCGTTCTGTGTTCGAAAACTTTACGTAGGTACCGAACCACGTATATCGCGTTCCATCTATTCACTGCCACCGCATCCTCCAACGACGTGCATAATATATACGTTATGTATATACGAGTGATTCACACAGTAAAGTTGGATCCCTATGGGACCTTTGATGTGGCCAAAAAGACTTGACCATAGTTTCGAATTCACTTGGAAAACTATAAGTTTGTCGTCGTCCGGTGTGTGTGTATACACACGTATCAATTATTTTTTCACTTTTAAAATCGTTTAGGTATGATTTCGAAAAAAACATGCGAAGTGTACCTAATACAGGGGATACCGTTATGTTAAATGTTAATTATATTTTAGAATGATATGCAGACCTTATGGTTTTAATAACTACATTGTCTGTGCATCATACACGTAGCCACAGATATCATCAACTTAGTTTTATTTATAATGGAACGCGTTTCTTATTTTTCGTGTTATTTAACATTTATTTGTATTATGATTTATATAATCATAGGTTTTAAATATTATTACATTAAATTAGAAATTTGAATTGTTTTAAAGTCTTATAAGTATAATTATTATCATTGAAGCCAAAAAATAACGGGTCTAAATATTACATTATTAACTTCTGATACTTATTGCGCTTCAATGTTTTCTTAATGAATAATAACAAAGTTTATGAACAAGACTAAAGTATAGCATACTTACCTAATTATCTTTAAATATTCTAAATAGTAATAGATGAGTGGTATTATTGTAATTCAACAACAATTATTAAAGTAATTTAAAAGTAAAATTTTAATATCACGTAAATTATATGTTTGGGTTATCGATCTACTCGAAAAAAACCAGGATACCAAAATATATTTGACATTATACATTTAAATATTTTTGAACACATAAACTTCAATATTCGGTTATTTATTTCTACATGCAAAATCGACAAGTGGTCTATTTTAATTTGGTATTTCTACTATAAAAAAAACATGGAATGGATAAACAATATATATTATCGAAAGTTATATTTTGCATACGGAAATCAATTTCAAAAACTAAACAAGTTTCTCTGGAGTAATCTAGAATAAAAATTGTGTCTCAATTAATTCTCTGATCTGAAGACATTTAAATTTAAAAGTATGTATTAGTGATAAGTATTTTTATGCATGAAAAAATATAAACCAACATATTCGATTACACTATAAATTAAATTATATACTTTTAATTTATTACGTGTGCCATGCATTCATCATGTGTGACTATGTTATTAATAAAAAATAGCTTTAGAAAATAATTTGTGCAATTTAAGTCAAAAATAAACAATAAATTAAAAATTGTAATATTTTATTAATAAGGTACATTATGAAAACAATAGGTACCCATAGTGTACAATGCCCCAACTTTTGTATGCTCTTTATTAACTGGGAAGATATCTTACCTCAGCGGATACATAAAAGTTTTGAATACACAATGTAAGTACAATTCCCAGAATGTTTTCTAAAAAAAAACTATTGACTAAAACAACATCTTTTGAATAAGTAATAAAAAAGTTAATAAAAAAAATATAATATTGAAGATCAATTTTTTTTGTTTGTATCCATGGACCATATTATTAGTTGTATTTTTGGAATATATCTGAGGAATAAATTGTAATTTCCATACGAATAATTACTTAATGTTTTATAATAATAATTATAATTAGTGTACAAACAATTATTATTGCATTAGCTTAACTTATAACTATTTTACTAATATTGCTATTCGGTATTACAGTAAAATTACAATAAGAATTTTGTATAAATAATCTAAAAAAAATCTCATTAACTATTTTTTTTTATGTTCAAAAATATAGTTCTAATGTACCATTTCAATAACTCATAATTTTTACACCTATTATAATTCAACATTGTAATAAAAATAAATATGAATCTGAATTTTAGTTTCTAATCTGAGTTTGAATTTAACCAATCATACAGAATTAATTAACCTAAAATACTACACTATAACCAAGCTGAATAAAATTAATATTGATAGTAAAATTAAACTGAGTAAATTTCTTAACCATCTTTACCATGTGCAAATAAGAATACTTGGGTAATTTCTCTGAGACACTTGTTTGTTTACTCAACGCAGTTGTATACATAGGTAGGTTTTTGAAATTATATTTAATTTGAACTCTACTTCTTTATATAATTTACATAATAATAAAATAAACCAATGATACATATGTAAATTAGATAGCAATTGTAATTGTTTAAACCATAGTTATAAAACATGAAATATACCCAAAAGAATTTAAGTAAAAAAATGATTACAAAAGACTTTTTAGTTTTCCGCGTTTCACAAAGTAAGGTAGTATTAATATTTTTAATTTTTAAAGAAAAAAACCCACTTTATTATTTTATATTTTTATCAAAATTAACTTTGATTGCAAATGCTTCTTAAGTAATTTGTAATATCTTGACATATCCATTATTCAATTAAAAATACTTTAAAGTTTTTTAAATTATATTTTAGACTCTGAGCGGAGATGAATGTATTGATTTTACAATGATGTGTATATTTTTTTAATTTTTTTATTTGTGTCTGTGTACACGATATGTATAGTCGAAATAATGCTTCGATTTTCAACTTCAGTATCTTGTTTGATGGGAAAATGAATCAAGTTGGTGTATAGAGAAAAAAAAATTGTATTCATTGTGTCAAAAAGCTTGAAAATGTAATACAGCGCTCCTAATCCTAATATATTGTAATAATGGCAGTTGAAAAATATTAAAAATACGTGTACACAATTTTTTTTTTACAAGCATTTAAAGTTCTGATTTCGACAAAATGTATCAAATTTAAAACTTAAAAATGTTGTAGTTAAAAATTCATAAAATGTTCAACTTTTATACTAAAAGTGTAATACAAGGTTCCACGTAAATAGGTAGTTAATTCTGTAACCAAAAAATCTAAAATTATACATAAATACAGTTATTTTTATTGTTATTTGAAGATCAAATTTGGACGAATTTACATAGGTATTTAATAACTATAAGAATAACGATTTTAGTTATTTTTTTGTGATTTTATAATATTCATTCAACTTACCAGCTACCGTATTAATAATAATAAGTAATACCTAACAATATAAATATAGTATAAAATATCCTAGACTTAAAAACGTCTCCGCTCAGAATCATTTTTCATATACAATGATATTATATCATTGAATTCAAATTTAATACCTCCCATTACAGTGACCCATTTGTAACTTACTGTACAGCAGAGCGATATCCACTGACTTTAAAAAAATAATAATATTATTATTTATAATTTTTGGTATTAACTGATCAAATACAATAATTAGATCATTACAAATACACTTATAAATTTATAATATAATTTAAAACAAAACATATGATATTGGAATTCATATTAATAACTTAAATGAGTAGAATCATGGGAAATTCGTTTTTTTAGAAAATTTGAAAATAGGGAATAGGGTTGGCCTAATTTAAAATGTTGATAAAACTTTGAAGCTTACTACACTATAAAGGAAATTTTACTTTAACAAATGATGTGGCTTGTTATACTATGCAATTCTATTACCATAGTCTGCTGGTGCAAACTATATTGCACTAACATTTCTAAAATAATATAATAACCACACTTAAGCATCACAGTACGTATATAATGTAATTATCGAGTAATAAGATTAAAGGATATTACGGTACCTACAACGTACAAGGAGCTTATAACAAAATCAATATAACGGTATTATATGTATGTGCGTTTCGACTTTTCGAGTAAAATACCGACTAATTTTTGTATTACCTATATATATAATAAAATAATATAATATAAATACGTGATACGTGGATAAGTGTGCACACGAGTATCGTAGCTAGGTACACACATAATCATATTATAATAGTATAGAATTTAATAGTTGTCTCGAACGTACAAAGATATAAATAAACATAAAATGCGGGGGGACTAAAAAAAAAAAAAAAAAACGAGGGAGGATAAAGTAAATAGTATACATAATAATATATTAAAAATAAAACTGCTACTGTCGCCGCCGGACAGACTAGCGGAAAATATACATCCGGACGAAGAGGAATAATTGGCAACGATGATGACCGCGTACGTGTACGCATATGGCATGTATCTATATTAATATGCACACACACACACACACACTCGCATACATTTTATATTTTATGCGTTGTTTTTTAGTATTTTTTAATTGTTTTTTGTACCGCCGATATACGGTTTTCCAGAAGCATTCGCGCGCAAATTGCGGGTCGGCCGATGATTTATCAGTCGGTCCAGTTATTAATTACCACCGGACACTACGGCATCGAACCGCTTTTGACCGCAACACGACCCGTCTTGCCGAAACCAAAATAAATTAGTCAAACCGAGAGCAATCCAGACACCGCGCGCGCCAAAGCCGCGGTCACCGGATAACGCGGGCGAGCGAAATTTATAACAGCCGCGATACCTTGTGAACACAGACGTGTATATTATTATTACAATATTATGATATTATTATCGAATTATTATGACGTGTGCTGCGTACGTATAGGGATAATAATAATGATAATAATAACAGTAATACGGAAAACATAAATATTTTGTTTAATGAAAGAGAGAGAGAGAGAGGGAAACACTGTAACGACGACATTAGTACGCGCGCAACGGTAGCACTTAATGGCCTAAATGGATTTAAGACCATATTAAATGTTATTGCTTCGGTTATGTGCTGTTTTCCCAGATCGTAATCGCCGTCGATGGTATAGGAATACATTTTTGGAACGGATTTGATCATTAGAAATTACACAAAGTTCTGATACAGTTATTATTAATTGGGCAGAAATAATATTTGTATCATGGCAAAATAGTACAAGCAGTAACGAATGTTTCTGACTTTTATAGTTTTATACATAAAATAATATATAATTTATACAAAGTAGGTACCTTAACGGAGTGAAATCTTTGTTTTCCAACATCCCTCAATAGCGGACACTGTCTTGCACTCCCTCTCCAATGTCGGTTATTGATTAATATCAAATGCACATATGTATAATATGGTACTGTAAATATATAATAATTTATAAGACATAAGTTCTATAATAATATAGCCGGATGGTGAGGTTTTTCGAACACGTGAAGACCTAAGATTCGTTTCAAAATATAGCAACCAAATACTACGAACACTTTCCAACTGTCGAAAATATAATCATTTTCTAACGTAGTCTGAATCCGGTTTACAAATGTATTTATTTAAGTGTTTTGCGATGATTACCGATAACACATATTACTTTTTAAAAAAATAGTTCGCACCTTTTCACCGTATACAATGTGATACATAATGATATGGTATACAAGAGTCAACCCAAAATTATTAACAATAACTGAATAATAGGGAGATATTAAGAGTTTGTTAGAAATGCATGAATGTTTTGATTTATATTGAAGAAATGTATATATTTTTAGAATGTGATGATGATTGGCTTTAATACATGTTTGTATCCATGTATAATATACGAATGAATTTTCAACTATCTTGACAAGTTTTGCTGGTGCTTAGTTTTTAAACATTGAAGATAGAATACTGGTATTATTTTACGTTTGGATAGCCGAAATAATCCAATGTATACACAGTATTATAAACAGATCCATTATGGTTAAAAATAAAGATAGGGTCGTTTAACGTAATCCCAAAAGTCTAAAATGTTATAATTTATAATTACGATTAAAAAAAAACCTCCACAGAGAGAACTTTGATGATTTAAGTCAAGTAACTATCGTTGTTAAGTAAAAATAAGGACTATAATAATTAATACTAACTGGCAATATCATATTGTCATTTTTCATAGTATTATATCTACATGTTATTAGGTAATGAAGGTTTCTACTTAATACTAATAATATATTATTAACTACAAAATGTATTTATAATATTAAATAATGGGGCTAATGTATTTTTTTTACAATTATTCAGCATGGTAACAATCTAATTAGGTATTTGAAAATAATTATTCATAACGTATGAAATTGCTTATATTTAATTTCATACATCTAATGAATAAAAATAATGTATTACAAAATGTTCAAAATCTAAGATATTATAAATAAGACGGTCTACAAATTAGAACATATGACGAGAAACATTATATCAAGTTTACAATTTCCAATCACAGTCAAATTATTTAGCATCCATCAATACGATTTGTTATGGCCTATCTTGGTTTATTAAAAAAATCACTTAAACATCTTACAAAAATAAAATAATTGTTTTAAAACGCTTTTCAGTAGATAATGTAAATAGGTAAATTAATTAAACATGTTTGGAAGTGATTTGGTGATAAAGTAACTTCATAGTAATAAACTATTCCCAAAATATATAATCAAAATAGATCATAAAATATATAAATTGTGTTATTCATATAATATTAATAATAATAATAATCATATTTTATTCAAGAAATAAGAATAAAATAAGGTAAAATTGTATTATGTTAAGTAGGTAAATATTTACTACAAAAGTCAAGAGCCGTGCTTAAAATCAATAATATGATAAAGAATAATAATAAACTAGATATGTGATAATTTTGTGTTTCTAAACTATTGAAAGTTTTCATTTTTGGGTGGTATTACTTCAAAGTTATATTTTTATTATTATATACCTATACTCCACTGTTGTTCGATTATAATTGTTGTGATTAATTAAAATATAATAAAATAATATTTTTCTAAAATAAAATTATATATTATATTTACTTCTAAATTACATATAGCAGTTCTTTCTATTTTCTGTGAATACAAAATGTTGACAAACCGCAGGTTAATTTAATTAAATTCGTATTAAAAGAACTTTTTGTAAGTTTTAAAATTATTTTTGACATATATATATACATATACCACGAAATATTAATTGCATATTATATTTTATTTTAATTGTTGTGCATACAATAAATACTAATAAAAGAAAAGTTTACAGTAGGTACATACTTCATTATTAAATGTATGTTATTAAATATTTAAATAGCATCATTGGACTTTATCAAACAATTTTAATATTTTAAATCTGTAGGATTATAAAATCATAAATATAATTAACATTAATTTTACCACGTACCTATGAGGTTTTATTTTTTATAAAATATGCACTATGTAAACTGTATTTATGATTTAATATTTTATTTAACTTTTTAATACCTAAATAATAATTGTCATGGAACGAATATGGTTTCATTTAAAAAAAATCGATTTAACTATAGACCGTTTTACAATAGTAGGTATCTGTATTTTTAGTTTTAAATTACATTCATAACTACCTAAACATATTGACAATACAAATATAAAATCATTTTTTTTTTTCATGTAATCATGTAATTCATGTATACTTAATCAATGGTAGAACAAAACATATTATGACGTTAGTAAAAAAAATAACTTCTAAGTCAAAATAAACTGTAGATGACATATTGTTATATGACAAATGCTTTCAAAATATGAAATGGGTTCGAACTTTCAATGAAATGATCAATTGCACGTAGGTAGGTAGTCGAAATGAAAGAATACGTCTTTTTTGACATGATTTACGTTTCAATAATTTTATAAACTCGACCAAACACAGGTAAAGTCACGCGACAAAATTGTCTTTCGATCATAAATGAAATTCTACATTTTGGAAGGAACTTACATCAACTACAACAGTCAACACTTTTTCTTACTTATAGTGATCGAGACGCAGACGTAAGACAATGGTGACTCGTATCATGATGCCAAAATGATAACTGCACCATTTAAATTCCACAATCACTTAAAATAATATTATCATTAAAATATGTTGTTCTTGAAGTCGATAAGAAATTTCAAACGGATATTTTATGATAATTAATTGTTTTATCGACGCTCCAAAAAAAAATTATAATATAAAATAACAATATTATTATTATCATTGTATTATTGAGTTTTTTTTTTAATAAATAAGATACATGCTATACTTATCGGTTAATATTCGTAAGTTTCAAATAACGTGATCCATAATAGTGTCATAAAGGCATATTAAGCTCAATATATTTTTTTTGGAGGTGACGATAATTTATTTTTGGAAACAATAAAGAGTTTTTGCTTATCGATTTAACCGTCGAACACAATAATTATAGGTATTGTCATAAATTATTATTATAAAACAGCGGTATGGGAGGGCTTTGTTGATATTAACTACCATTATATCTTAGGTATATGTTAACCAAAAAAGTTTTTTAACGAATGTTCAGTGCATCTTATGAGAATAACGACCAATTTCTTATGAAACTTGGCACGTGACCTCATCTCATTCGGCCGATGAAAATTGCGCATTAGTTTTCTGACACATCAAATTACTTAACCAAATTATTGTTACGGAGTCATAGGGTTGATCTTAAAACCTTCATGCATTATAATAATAATATGACGTAGACTGTAGACACATTTGTCGATGTCACAGAGAGTACGCCTTTCATAATACGGGTTTGTCTGCAGTACGTATACACATAATATAATTATAGCACACACACACATTCACATGCGATAATGAAATCATTATCGGAAAGAAACTGTATTTTTTTTCACATTTAATCGCCCTCGCACTTTCGAAACTTATACGAGCGACTGCTGTCACCGGACTATATTATTATTACGATACTCTGTATTTAATAACAAAAAAAAAAGTCGTAAAATATCCCGTTCACCACCGTCGTCCTTGGCAGTCATATTAATATATCGAACGACGACAAAAAATATTCACCGTATCCAACGTATGTGTTCCTATTGGAAGTGGAAAAACTTTCGTCGTTCCAAATATTGCGAATCTATCGCACATTGCAAAGGCCAATGGATTGAATTTGCTGGTACAATCTGTATTATATTACACTCGCGAATCGATCATCTAAAATGTGTTCTAAGTTTCAAACGACCTTCTGCGAGATGAGACATCGGTTAAAATATATTTCTTTAACGCTAATGGTAGGTATAATATATTGTGTACACGTATAATAGTGCTTAACCTGAAACCGAGTCAACATTATAACAGTAACAGTTTAGACTGGTCATTGAATATTAGGTATAAGATATACTAACCTAATGTCATGTTTGCACTTTTGATTTTTGGTCGAATATATATTATTATTATCATTATATATATATTTATAACACAAAAACCAAAAATCCACACCTAAAACTACAATAATTACAGATAGGTAATGGTGACCAAATATAAATTATCGCGATATTTTCCACGCATAGTGGTACACTGGTTCCTACATCAGTAATAGTCTATAACCAATACTCGTTTAGGTACCAGAAAATAATACAATATTCGCAGTATATTTTTCTAATATTTAAATTTATACTAACCTATATAAGTATACTTATTGATAATATTATTATAATAGGTATGTGTTATGTAATATGTGACTTATTTATTATTAAACATTTTAAAACGTGTTAGTTTTAGATTTTTAATCGAATGTAATTAATACCTTGAGTTCAAATTCTCTAAAGAAGTATTTTTCTGAAAATGTCGTTTTGTATAAATGACTAGTAAATTGAAATAATATTATTTGTTGAAAGTTATACTTACAACATGATTTAAAATAAATTCACACTACATTATAATATGGACACGTAATGTTACTGCCGTCCGCTAATTTCATATTTTTTTATAAAGTTCTTTTATAGACCATGCGCGTTAAAAAATATGGATTATAGTTGCTCTAAATAGTCTTAGTTTGGGCGGTCCTAAATTGAATAACAAAACCACATAATTATACAGTTTGTATACTAAGAGTAATAATACCATGTACCTACAATTTGTTTTTGCATAAAATTGAATAATCATTACAAATAATAATTATTATTTTTCCACTACAAAATGTAAACCGTATCAGAGTAGTTATTATCATGACCATGTTGCATAAATACTTAATTAAATTGGATAATGCAATACGTGTATAATTAATACAAACAAATTTTTTCAACAACAACGTTTATATTTCGTTATATGTAGATATAAACTGTACATATTACTAACTAATTGCATTGTGTACATAACGTACCGGATAAATACTATAACCATGACAGTAAAAAAGGAATTGAAATTCGATTTCGATTTGAAATTCAAAATCATATTGGGATACAATATGACGATGCCCAAGTTTGGAATCGTTCTATTTCAGCTTTATCGATACAGCTTTTGTTCAAAATACATCGTGCGCATATGGGGTGTACACGACTTTGTCGTTTACAAAAAGTACCTATCCTTATTCGGGCGCCCGAGTCGACTTTCTACTAAAATTTCGAGCATCGTCGAAATGTAATGGAGAATACATAAAATCAAACTCCTATTGTTATGATAATTTGTGCAATTCACTGCCGTTTGCTGCTGTTATTATCATCATCATCTTCGATGGTATATAATAATATAATGAAACAAAAATAATAATAATAATAAATAGAACAATGGGCAGTAAAGATAAAAGTAAAGTACATAAAACTATTCATCTTTCGATGTTATTCGTGCAAACATATCTTGGACCTAGATCGATTTTCAATTAAAACGATTAAAATTCGTCCTACTCGTACCTACATAAAGAATAGCAACTTGGTCACCGGATGGAGAAAAAAAAGCGACGGTTAGGCACTTCTTTGGTAACCCTCACGTCGGCGACCCATTCGATATATAAATAATCGGATTGAATACGATCAACCAAACGAAGGTATATAATATACGATCAGTAGAAAAAAGTGTGAAGTTTCTTTAGAAATAAGGAGCTGCTGCAGTGTGTGTGTGAGTGTATATATATAAGTGTGTGTTGTGTGTAATAGAAAAGTCAATCGGGTACTTTACAGGTCAACAGATTTTCCTCTCTATTCTATATGCTAGGTTGACATGATTAAAATTGCCGACGACTACAAAAGCGTTTCCGTGCGAGGTGACACGTAAAAGTCCCACGACGCAAATGCATCGTGGAGGAGGCTGCCTACCTACCTACCCTCCTGGCGCTCGTCCCACAATACCTGGCAGCCCCTTTTAGAGCACTTCGACTCTTTTATACCACGCACATACACGCACCCATATTATATTGTAATCTATGCGCCAACCGCAAAGTAACCTATTATAAACGCATCCCTCTATATTTTTTTATATTTTATTTTTTACCGTTTACCGCAATTTGTTGTCGCGGTCTCGATGAAACCCGTTGTATTAAAATACTATACGTACACGAGAATGGTAATTAAAATTTTCTTCCGCTCTAATTGAAAATGTGGGCGATAATTGTTTATCGTGACTACTGACTGAACAAAGTGAAACACGTTCATCCAAGCTACATCGTGTTTATATGTATGAATGTATGTATATATCATGAATATATGTACGCGTATCCGTCGTGTACGTATTCTGTACATGAATAATGTACGATGATACGTATGCAGGTTATTGGGCCATCTAAGGTTTATGCGGATTATGATCTTGTAATAATTATCTTTTTTTTTTATGTGACCTGACCCGAAACAATAATATTAACTCGAGACCTGTTTCTTGCAATGAATACCGTTTTCAATATGTTAACTATTCAGCAATAAAAAGAATAAAGTGCTGATACAATTAAATATATATTATAATACGATATGACGTATTGATTTCGATAAGGGGTTTTTCGATAACCAAGGTCCGAACAAACACGATTCATTTAGATAACATTATGAAATACGAATCAACTGTTCTCAAAAAAAAAAATCAGTTGAATAAACAAACTTGCCTTACATCACAAATCACTATTGAATATCAAGTTATTAAAAGTTTTTTGAAAATGGATAGGTACTTATAGTTATTAAGTTATACATGTATTCTATATTTCCAATATAATATTTCCATATTGAAACTGTATGATT
Source organism: Nasonovia ribisnigri (assembly GCA_027563435.1). Classification (NCBI taxonomy): domain Eukaryota; kingdom Metazoa; phylum Arthropoda; class Insecta; order Hemiptera; family Aphididae; genus Nasonovia; species Nasonovia ribisnigri. The sequence continues at coordinate 20,794 of JANEHU010005111.1, forward strand.
TGTTTTTTAAAAGTCACTGTTTCATCAGGAAATTCGTTCATCAAAAAAACATCCATTCTGTAGTGCCGAAAACATAATGACAGGTTATTAACTTGTATAGTTGTTTGTTAGCTTTTCATTCCCAATTACCTTTCGACAATTATATGCATTTGTGTTCACGTATCAGTCTAAAGCAACACGCGACTGCAGAGTGCAGTTATAACTTGTTAGGTATCTGCACGTGTAACAAATATAAATACCACAACATTTTTAAGTAAATTTTTTTTATATTTCTAAGTTGAACATTATTGAAACTCTCCTTTCTACATTTTTACACTTTCACTTTAATTGTGAACATTATGCAATTCAAACCTTGAACTATAATCATTGACAGATATTATAATGCCACGTGCACTATACGTTTGTACGGTCATTATGAATACACATAATAATACAAATAACTATAACATTCACAGAAAGTTGGCTACAATAGAAGTAGGTACTAGTATTATATTGAAATAGATACAGTGTACACTGGTATTTTTATTTTTAAATTAATAAAAAGTTAAGTACCCTGTTGGCTGTAAAGGATATTTAAGTGGTTTTGAGTAATCACAATTCATTGTATAAAAATATGAATGTGAACAATTATAATAGGTACATATATATGTACCTACCTACTCGAGTTATTTTTGAAAAATTTAAAGTCTCTTAAAAGTCTTATCAATTTAAAATTTTAGAAATCTCAGATAATGTAGAATATATTTTGTTAATCTCGTTTAAATTAGACGATATTTGTTAATATACATTCTTTGGGTACAAATGTATTTTTTTTTTTTTTTTAGTTGTAACTAGCGCTGCAGAATATTACGGAAAATACTTAGGACCTTTGAAGTCTTACCATCATGGTTTAGGCGGAGACGTATATGCTGTGGATGCTAGAACATTGCACATCAGGAATTTCGTTTACGACGGCGAGGGACCAGGTAATAATTGCTTTATACTGTTTACTGTGTAGTTGACATCATTTCATAACGAGTTCGCACATAACTATAACGGAAAAAATTAAAGACTAAATTAAGCCCATGTGGAATATAATAAACTACTTGTATAAAATACGTAATTATACTATAAGAAGATAAAGTTTAAAATATTAATGCTGTACTGCAGTATACTTTAATTATAATCTTGACAGAGATTTTACAAAAATGCTTAAATAGGAAAAATATATTTAGCTTTTATATTTTTATATTTATAATTCTTGGGGGGAATTCAGGATTAATATTTATTATTTTATAATAATGTTAATCATATACAAATTATTTAATTTTAAATTAACTGATGTGTGTTGATGGATACATATTTATTGAAATGCACAAACTAATGCAATTTTCAAGTTCTGCATTTTTAAGTGGTGTTTCAATTATTGGAATTATTAAACAGTATGCAATTTTCCATTATTATTTATTCAGCTATAAAATGCATTTATCAGCTAATACATTTCAAAGACTGTCATCGACAGTATAATATTATCTATGCATGCTGATCATTGGTGAATAAAATAATAATTTTCATTTTAGTAAATTAGTCAGGCTGAGCTTGGTGTCAAATTGAAAAATGTCTATTATATAAAATATAATAATTGTTATTTATCTCAATGATATCATATTTTAAAGTCTATACACGACCATATTATACGCGTGTTTTCAGCCGCATACTTTTACGGATCCAACGGCAAGCAACCCGGCATCAACGGGTACAGGATTCGTGACGAGAAAGCATCGTGAGTACTGTTATTATTATTATTATTATTATTATCATACCTACACGTTCTACAAGCGCGAAAAAAAACCCTTTTTATATACGAATTTATTTTTGCTTGCCGCAGAACCAACCCGCTGAAACGGTACAGGAATGAACACTTGACAATCACTCTGCCGGAGGGTTTGACACTGCACGACATCAAGTGGTTTTACGTTTGGTGCGAAGACTTCTCGGTGAGTGCATATTACAGACGAAATAACGAGTTCGGCCGGTGCCGTCTGTCGTCGTCGTCGTCTGCCCAGTTTTGCGTACACGACCAACAGGAAGAGCTTTATTTATGCACATTTACACAAATTAATACTCGCACATGTCGCCAGTAACGCGTGCGCACACATACAAACACACAAACACGTACATAAACACGACACACATAATGTATACATTATATTATCGTATATTATACGCACGGTGTAAGTTTGGTATTCATATCGATATCATTTACTGGAGAAACCGCTAGTACGTATAGGCACTATACCTATATACACAATATTCTGTACGGGTACGGATTATCGTGATAAAAACATATCCGTGGCATTCGTTCTGTTCGAACACCGTGGGTACCACTATTATACGTGTATAATATCCAAACGTATATTATACCTAACGGTAGCAGACGGGCCTGACCACTTTCTCCGGTTAACTCATACGCGTATATATATACGTGTGTGCAGCACCGCTACGCGTATATGTTATCGTGTAAGGCCCCCGTAGTTGTCCTAATGAAACCAAATCGAAAAAAACAACTCGAAAACACTCGGCAGTAATTGTGAGGAGCTTTCTCGGTCACTTGTTTAATTCGCCATTCCAACTCTTAACAACCGTCAAACAACGAGCCGGTTATGATATTATTATGTTACCTACGACGAAAAAAAAAAAGAAAAAGTAATAAGCAAAATTAAAATGCCGTATACAGTGCATTATTATTTTTTTACTATTTTTAATGTCGAGTGCGTATCGCCGTAGAAAGGCACACATGTTAACAAATCGTTTTACCTTCGACCTTCCGACGGCCACCGCCGACGGCTGACTCTGAAATAATTATACGAACACTTAACAGAGCAGCGCATTTAATAACGAACATTTAGATTCGAAGTTTTGTATTTTATAATCTCTATGTGTATACTTTTGATTGATTTACATCCATCTAATAAACGATTAGGTACTTACTTAACGTTTACTATATAATACCGTTACTCGAAATTATTATTCAATAATAATATTATCATCATTATAATCTTTAATGGTAGGTATTGGTAAAAATATGAAGTCTATTAATCGAAATATTATATGATTCTAATTACCTATTTCTAATCGTCAAATTGGTTAAGATCATGAACTTTTTTGGCTTATTGATATTTCGCTGTTCCGTAGATAATTTAGTATTTTTTTACTACCTAATACAAGTTTTAGAAACCTATAAGAATACTTGTCCATATATATTTTTTGGTTTTTTGATCGTGGAAATAATCAAGCTAAAATTATACGTCTTATTAATCTTATTCAATATTTACATTTTAAAAGGTTAATTTTGGTGACGTAAAAATCCCTCACAATTTGGATTATCCAAAACCACAAAAAATCGACAGTTTGTCTGGGATTCATGGAGTTTCATCAGAAAACATTGTTGTAGTTGATGCACAGACATTGCTAATACCGGGATTTTCCTATGACGGCGAAGCACCAGGTAACAACAATTAACCATATTACAACAACAAATATGTAACAATTAATTATTATTGACATAAAATAATTATTGATTTTAAATTTGTTCTTACCTTGACATAAATGGGTCTGCTTTTAGTATTCAGACAATTTGGTTATAAAATAATTGAATTAATTTATATGACCTTATTAAATCATTTGATTTAGTTCATATTTTAGTAATATTAAATGTTGAACCCTATTATGGTTGTGTAACGCTTTATTCGCATAGAAAGTAAATTAAAATTTTATAACTGTATTTTAATATTTTTTCATAATTTCATATTTCTATATGGAAAATAAAGTGGAGAAACAACAGTAGTTCATACCATGGTCACACATTAATCTTTTTGTTTAAACATAAAAAAAATAAATACTTTTGTGTGACTTTGACTGTACAATATTTTAAACTTTCGTATATTTTGCTGAAACGATCCAAGTATACAATACTCGGTAAAATGAGAATGAATTTATTTCCAAATGTTTTTCCTCGAAAGCACATCAGTTGCCAAGTATGAGATCCTATATATTATGAAAAGTGGTTTTTGCTATTGAAGTACATAATATACTCGTTGCTAAAAAATAAAAACAAATAAATACCACGTACAGTGTGTAAAAGTTAACTTGGACCATAACGATTTAATTTTAGATGCCAAGTTCTGGGTGGGCGCCGGCGACAAACCGACTCCGCAGGGCATTAGGGTGGCGGATGAGAATGGAAAAGAAGTGCCTTTGCGTCGGTATGATCGTAAGACCATCGTATTAACGTTACCGGGCGATCTTACCATATTCGACATCGGTCACTTCGGAATATGGTGCGAGGCTTTCACAGTGGACTTTGGCCATGTGTCCGTGCCGTCAGTTCTTAGCGTACCTCCATCACTTAAAATGCTCGGCGTACTACCACAGGTCAGTATACAAGTTATTACATAATAATTTGTAGTTGTATAATTCACGAAAATAGTGTATTCGGCGAACATTCGTGCGGTGTTGTTCTCCACGGGGATGAAGAAAATTTATATGCTAATTTATATGATACATGCATGCAAATATTTTATTATGTTGTACTGAAATGGACTATAATTGATAATATTTTTTTTTAACATATCTGCAACTTATTATTCAATTTTCCAATCAAATATGAAAATATTTCTAGTTGTATCTATATACAGTGTGATTCGCCAATCATGCTCATCTTCTTATTTTCTTCAATAATAGTGCAGTTATTTAAAATATGATTTTTTAAATTTTTAAATACACAAAGACCGTATTTTCAAATTCTTGAGATAATTTATACTACTTAAGGAGAACCTAATGGAGATACAAACTTCTGTTGTACAAAATATGAAAACAACACTTTTCTACTAAAAATTATTTAGTGGATAACTTTTTTCAAAATTTTAACTCAATAGATTCAAAATCGCACGAGCTGTTTTGAATTATGTAACTTTGTGTACTAAGGATAATAGTGATGAAAAATATAAAAATGTTAGTGAGCAATAATAATTTATCAACATTAATAATTTGTAAAAATTACCCGGGTATAATAATTAATACTAGATCCAATATTATATCTATTTTTTAAATCCATTTTTTAGGACTTTTATCCTTAGTTTAAACATTAAATACCCAACTGAGAAATTACTTGTTTGAATTTTTAAATTAAGTATGGGTACATCAAAATGTTCAAAACAACTATCCACTGAATAATTTACAGTAAAAAAGGAAGGCTCTCATTTTAAAAACAGAAGTAAGTATCGCCACAGGATACACACTAAATACCTAGTACAAAAAAATTCAAGAATTTTAAAAATAGAGTATAGTTCAAAATTCCTAAATCAGAATTTGAATAAATTCATTATTAAAAGAAAAAATTGAGTGAAAATTCTTGGTGAATCATCATCCTGTATATAACGGTTATTTAAACCACAATCATAAATCAAAGAATCAGAGCATCGTACTTATTTATTAAAAATATACTGCCTATTTTAAATAATATGAAAATTATTTTTCGAATTATGATACATAATAAGAATAATCCAAAATGTAAATCTAAACTAAAACATTCTAACGTATAATTTTATAACCATAATAATACCCCGCCGTGAGTCTGAAAAAATGTTAACGGAACTATATATTATATAATAATATACTATTTGAACTACGTGCTGAAAGTAGCATTTCTAATTTTAAATAGTAAAACAGAAACAATAATATTCGATTTTACGTGTCGGTTTATTTTTAAGTATACGTTCAATGTTTTTACGTCGTAGTAGCATAATGAATAGTGCGAACATAAGTATTAAAATTTATAACTACAAAGACATACCATTTAAAGCATAATATTATATAAAAACGATTTCAAACGTATTTTAAAATTATTGTTGTTACTTATTTATATGTATGCCGCGCATATACCTAGGTACTTACATTTATGGTATCGTATTTTAGTATTTGTGAGTTAAGCCCAGGGAATGCATAACTATGTATGATGTATCTACGCTATCTATATAAACATACTGTATCGTGACTTACAATGTATACGAACATACATAATATATTAACATACTCACAGACTACAGGGAGGATTGATGTCAAAGTAATAAAATAATAAACGTGCTCTATATTGTATAATGTACCTATTATATACCTTCAGTATACACAGTATTACAGTGCGTGATTTTCCGCGTATATTCGTGTTTGATTAGGGATGAGCCAGGTATAAAAAATATCGTACACAAATCATAGAGTAAGAATATAGATTGTAATACTACAAGATACACGTCTGAGGCTTAAATTGGAAACATTTATTTTTAAAACTGCTGTTGAATAGAACGCAGTATTTAATTTCAAATAATAATTTTTATATATTGAAAAATTATACTACACTGCCACGTTACACGATACGATAACACTCGAATGGTTTGTACGAATTGGGAGTATAAATTTAAGTATTTTTTTTAACAAAAAATGCTGGGGTGCAAACATGTTTTAATATGTCTCTTCTGCAACAGTTATCAGAGATTTTTCAGTAAACAATGTATCAACGGTGCCCGTAATATAATAATAACATGTACAGATTATGTACAGAGATTCTCTGTTCCTCCTCTCACCCGGAAAATACATTAATCCTCCCGTATACGAATATTCGCCAAATTACACGCGTGAATTGTACGTCCCTGCCGCCGACTCCTCCTCCTCCTCCTCCTCATCGTGCCGAGCCGCACACCGGCCACCACCCGTTGCAGCTGCAGCGATTGCAATCGCTGATCGAAACGCATTCCGTTGTCCGTGTTGCAGAAGCCGACGGCCACCGGTCCAAACGCGGCGGCTGTAACGGGTCTGCAGCAGCAGCATCAGCAACAGACGACGACGACCCGCAAGTCCGCGGAGACGGCTCATGTCCATCAGCCGCCGGCCACCACGTATAGGCCGTACGTCAAACTTCCGGTCCGGCCGCAACAATAAATCCAAACACCGACCGGAAATGGCGCTTATAATATTTAATAGTATTATATAGACGTCGGCGAGTTTTGTCGTTCACGGTCTTGAACTGCACGCCCCTCAACCGCCGTCCGAGATCGACCCACAACGCTGTGCGTTATTATTAGTGTATAGCTACCTACAATATGAAACTACGAAACGATCTATTAACGAATTATTATTCAATCGATTTGTAATAAAATATTATATAATATACGAAACTTTATCAATATCCTACGCCTTGCAGTTGTAGTACACATATTACCTATGACTAAACATATACAGTTTCCGCTAACGAACAGTTCTACACAAAATGTACAGTACATCAAAACAATTAAAAGTGATAATTAAACTCATATTGTGTGTTTTCCAAAAATATTAGCAGTCGTTATTACAATAGGTATGTTATTTGTAATGAACATTGACAATATTATTATCATTGTTTAATGCACGGATTGCGAGTTATAGGTATAATACAACAATGGTTTAAAATATTTTAAATCGTGAGTGCTACCAGGTATGATTGGTGAATGGTGGAACTTATTGTTTTATACTTTTATGGATGGTGTGAATTTGGCTTTAAAATCATAAAACACAGTAGCCAACCATCTGATAATTTTTCTCTAATCAATATTATTACGATCCATCGATATCTCGTATTGTTGACAATCACATCACACATTCACACGTTTAGTCATAAATCATAATATTATTTATGCTTGCATTGCATCATTGTAATTTATGTTTGAAAATTCGATAACCCAATATAGATGATTATGAAAACATTTAAACGACTAACCCGATAAATCTGAAAAAAATCCAATATATTAATTATTCTAGGTATTATCATAAAATGTCAGTTTTCGAATTTTAGTTGTGGCAATACGGGTATTAGCGACCCACACAACATATTTTTCACTCGCACTCAAGAATGTGGAGTTCTAAAATTTCTTTAGCGCGGGTTCTGCCTGTATACCATTGTTTATTTATTTTCTCGTGTTTTCTTTTGCGTTCATCGCAACCGGCCATCGGTAACGCGTCTTTACCCTCATTATTAGGACGAGACGGAATGCAAACGGTTCGCTCGTAATTCATGTGCGTACCTATAAGCATTACGCGTGAATACGAACCTAGGTACATAAACCGGCTATGTACGTATATCGTTTGGTAATATTATTAACGTCGTTAGCGGGATAGAGATTTAAAATTAATAATTATTGTACATCGCTAGAGTGCTGATTTCAAACCCAAATAATATATTATTATATTACACGTTCGCTATAAGCCACTAATTTATTATTATCATAAAAAATAATATAACTTTTTAGTATTTAGACGTTGCACGTTCACGGTACACTATTAGAAACAGTTTTAATCTTGGGTATGATAATATGTAACTAATACACATGAAATACATTTCTCTTGAAATCGAAATAATTTAACGTTATAAATTATAATAATAAATAACTTTACTTGAAATAATACAATATGTCAATATACAATAATTGTACGACAAATATTATTGAACTTGACTAATGGAGGCAGTAATAATTTCAAATTCAACGTTTTAACATTTTTATTAAATATGAGCTGAAAATATATTTTTTAATGAGATCATTGGTCACCGACAAAGACGTAACATCAATAACAACTACACTACTTCAGTGTACACTTCTAACTATATGTTTTTCCTTCCAAGTATAGAGAGTGTAAATTTAAACATAAAAATATTATTTTATACACACAATTATGTATTTAAAACTTTTAATTGATTTAATCTTTCAAAAATGGTGTTCTTAATGTCTCGATAAATATTATAAGGCCAATTTATACAATATTATGTTTATAATACGTAAACATAGAGTAATAATTATAGATTTTGTATAGATTCAACATATTTTATAATACTATAGGTATATGTAGGTTAAGTTATAATAACTTTATCCTTGGATTTTATCTTTTAAAATCACGTGATTTGTGTATAAATATTAAATTGTATGAGTTATCGATAGTTTAAATGTTTGAAAAAAAAAAGTAATATTTATTACATGTAAACCCATCCCTTAGACGTCGGTAAATAGCAGGAATCTACGATGTAATAATCATATATTATAATTTAACGTAACACACAAATATCCAATATATAATCTTACCTTACACTAATAATATATCAAAAGCAATTAATCTACAACTAATATTAATTATTTACTATCATAAGTATATCGGTTCGATTACAAAATTAACAATATACGAATAACGATTAGGTACCTAGGTATATACTACGGATTTAGACATTTACATAATATTGTCTCGATTTGGAGGCGGTGAAACATTATAAACGGAACAAAATATGTAATATTGTTCAATAACAAACTCAAACGATTTAGTTCACGTATTATCCGGCATTCAACCATTACCTACCCGTGTTACTCCAAGCACCGTAAATCAAATATACAGGATTCCGAATTCGATCATTGAAATTATTAATTAACGTGTTCGACTCTGCTCGAATTTCAAAACGAGTAAAGAGAAACAATACTTACGTCCTCGTAATCACCCCGGGCCGACTCGACGACGTGGTCGATAATAATAAAATAATCGGTGCATTACCCGATGTGGACGATATATTATTATAGAGGGCATTTTCAAACGAGACAAAAACTAATAACGATACATCGATTCGGATATTACGTTTTTTTTTTTTGGCAAGCAATATAAAAATCTATTTTTCACTCTATATGTATACTTACTGGAGAGCGTATGGACGAAATAAAATAAAATATCTTACAAAACTCCTCGCAGATAACCCCGGTCAGACTAATGCGTTTACGAAATTTAATATTTAAAAACACAACTTTATTATATTCTATATAACCATGAACGATAGGTTCGTATAATAATATTATGACGTGTCACTCTCAATTTTTGTTCCGAGCACAATATGATATTATATTACGAACGCTAATTCTTCGACCGCCGCCGAGGCGATAATGTTGTGGGCAGGTCTCGTATAACACGATGACTGTCGGCTAACATTATGATATGTTTTAGTTTACGTCATTTTTGCGACCCAAAACGTTCGGCATTCGAGGCGGTTCGATCCTGTCCCGGATCCTTAATATTAATATAATATTATCACGAGAATATTAATTATATCGTAAACATTCGAGTTAGACCCCCCCCCCCACGCCGCCGCCGTAGTCAAACGCGGAAAGATGATAATATTATAATATTATGTTCAAAATTAAGTTTACGACGATCGCGTAACACTGCGCGTAGAACGTCGTCGTCACAACAATAATCATAACAACAATACGCAACACCGGTACATTAATATATTATTGTAATACAATAACGCCAAACACGCCTACGCGAGCCAGGTACGGCTATATTATCCATATAGTAAGTTGTTATTACGATCTTTCGGTGCGCGCGATTATGACCGAGAAGAAGAAGAAGAAGAAGAAGAAGACGACGACGACAACAACAATAAAATATAATATTGTAATGTGTTTCTGTCATTACGCAACGTGTCTTCTTCTTCTTCTTTCGATTTCCGTCGCGCACGAATTGTTTTCCAAACCGACCGCGAAGACGACGCGCCGCGCGTACCGGTTACGACGGCGCGCGGACGACGCTTCTTCGCACCCGCCACCGCCGCTCTACTCCTACGCGCGCCCGACTAACCCCGTCGCGGAGTTACGTAACATTACACGACCGACGCCGCGGCGCGCGGTCGTCGTCGTGTATGACCTTTGCGCGAGACCAATTATTATTATTACTATTATTGTTATTATTACGGTCCGTCGTGTGAACCATTGTCTCGGCGACGCTCCAAGACGTGTGGCCTTTCCGCGCGCTTTCTTTTTGCGACGACTCGTCGACTCATCGGCTTAACTAAGTGGGGGGGGAGCTTAGCCCCCCCCCATAAGTTTTTTACTTTTTAGCCCCGCCTGGTTAAAATCCAAATTATTGCATAAAAATGTGTGGGGTGGGTTTTCATCGACGAACGGGTTGTTTTGAACTTTGGTTTTCTCTTGGAATCTTGCCCCTGTAATAACTATTATATTAGATTCTAGTTACGCCCGTGCTCGTCGTCTGTGAGTATTTCACGTTTTTTTACCTAAACACAGAAAATAATTGTATTATTTAGTAGTATTGCGCTAAAAGTTAGCGACTTAAAAAATCATCAAGTGCGCAAACTCATCTAGAACCTCCTCAATCGCGATTTAGTAATGAGTACCAATGTTCCCTACTTCCCTGTAATTGTATGCCTACGAACACGCGATCCCCCGTTTGCAATAACGACTGATATTCATCGGTCTGGCAACCGATGTCATGACTGACCATGCATTGGGGACATGTATATATGACGTTTTCGAAACGGCAATCGCGCTGTATTCAAACTCCAATCCGAACGAAATGTATATTATTATTATTATTATTATTATTATTACTCGCTACATTGTTGTCGGTATGTATACCAAAACTATTTTATGGTATGTGTTGCACAACACAACCTGGACGACCCGCAGAGAGAACATTACGCTGTTTGCGAGAGAACAAAATACATAACGTATACCTATAATATCAAACACCTTCACTATCCGCCGTCACGCGCCAACGTGGGATGCGTATAATAATATTATAATGAACGCATTCGATAAAACGAAATAAAAATACCTCCGCGTCAAATATAATATATTATAATAAATAGTATCTACGCCTATATATTATGTTTAGTTTATAATATTATTATATTATACTCGCCGCGCGACGGTAACACCGGCCGACGGTTACAAATTCGTTTTTAAATTTTGACAGGTCTGTCAATGACTCGCAAGCTTGCATTCCAATCCATTCCTGCAAGCCATAATCACTCCAAGCTCTTTTATATTTTCTCTCTCTCTTTCTCCTTATTTTATTTTTTTGTACTCCGATTCCGTGCTTTTTCCACACAGCTCAAGTGTCCAATTACAAGGGCGGCCGGCCAACAATTTCAAGTAATCTATCAAAATGTGTGTACATATATACATCATACTTTCTTTACAGTTTCTCTTTAAGCATCCGCCCATTATTAAGCTAGATAAACTATGAGGGTTTTAACTAGCATGTAGAAGAAAGGCAATAATCATTATTGCTCCTTATAATCTCTATATACTTGTAGCTACTTTTCGTCTGACGTACACACAATATTAATCATTATACGTTATATGAAGGTCGGTGTAATTCAAAAAGAGCATACAGATAACAATTCTTTCAATTTCTACAACCCACAGTGTTTGGAATACAAATGGATAATTCAATTAAATTACCCGTTCGCTCTAGATGAACAGATAGGTAGCCGGTATACCTATGCCCTACGTACTTAAAAGTTGTTTACTCATTACCACCGTCTGACGATTTAAAATTCGCTATTCGCATACTTGTAAAATACTTGGTCAATTTATTTCGCCTCAAGAGTTGTGTAAAAAAATGAAATGTATTTGAAGTCGTTTTGTAGTATTTATAACTTTTACGTAGCAAAGGAAAGATGATTATTTAAAGTTCACTTTTATTCGAGTCAACATTTAATCTAAAAGATACCAACAAACACAAATTAGTTTATGCACCACTAAAGTTTCTTTGCAGTTGCCTTTTTGCTGGTTTCTATACTCGGTCAATAAACGTTATTTTTGTATTTATTTAATGTTCCTTTTTTACGATTGTATTCAATTATAAACATTGCATGAATAATAATAAGAAAAAAAACTACATCAAGAGAGGAACAGTTTCTAAAAATTAATGTCTTATGTACAGTATCTACATCACAAATGTCTTGTAAACTTGTTGTACTAATGTTATAAGTACCTAATTTTGAAGACAGTCATTTAGTAATCTTTCGCTCGAAAAATATAAAAATTACTAACATCATTTTTTTTAAGCGAATAAATTAAAAACCTTAACGCCATAATAAAGACAAGTACATGAACAATAAATTCTTCAATTTAATTTTGTATTTTTTTAACACTCATCAACTATAGTGTATCGACCGAATACAGTTAAATTCTATAATTTTATTACGGTCGTAAATACATATTATATATTTTTTGTATGTCTAAAACTTTTATAAGTTAGGTAGGTCTTGAAAACTCGAGATGTTCATATTACTATGATATATAAGTAAACAATAATTATATACTTATCATTTAACAATATATCTGCAATTATATAGTTAAAAAATTCTAAAATAATATTAAATTTATCGTACAAGAACGTTTTGTACTATAATTATTGTTATCCATAAAAAATAATATACGCAATTATTAATTAAATATGTGCACTTTTAAAACACGCTCCGTCCATCACTTCCATCAACTATGACACAGTCTATACAACTCGACAAAAAAATAAAAACAAACAATTCCCAGGTAATATAATAAATTCAACAAATATTTATTACCATAATTATAGGCATATCGTAATATTTCACATTAAAATCTAAATAAAAATATTGCATGCAGCTACGTGGGGTACATTCCGCGATATTTTGTACCTGATTGTAAAAGTATGTGATTCATATACATTAGTCTTGTTAAATTATTATAGATTAAAATAAAACGACATTAGTTATTAAAAACTTATGATTATAATTATTATCAATGTTTGTTATTTTGTTTTAGTCAAAATTAAACTGTGAAGTACTTCATGAACCTTTAGGATACGAAGTACGGTGGGCAATAGCAGGTGACAGCATTGTAGTTCAACTGGTCGCTAAGTTAGGTAAGATATATAAAATATTACTCTATTAAATAAAAAAATAAAAATATTATTTGTTTTAATTTTAATTTTAATCTTAGTTTAAAATTAAATTCTACCTGCATTCTTAGTCGGTATTAAAATAAAAAAATACATCATTTTATGATATACTTTTATTATATAAGCTCTGCAATTTCATAATAAGTTTAACATTTTTAAAATATTTTTTTACAAGAGAATTGAACAAATCTCTACAGTGTACATATGCGGTGTATAAGTACAAGAGATAAAATATTAAACATAAAATAAATTAAAAGAGAAAGATTCCCATTGGTTAACTTCGCGTGATGAAATAAATAAGCTGGACGATTATAAACTGTGTTACCATTTTTAAAATGCACATCACAATGCCTTTAAATATTGAAATAATAAATTATAACTGAATGCATTTAATTTAATAGTTTAAACTGTTTGAACAATTTACTGTATACCTAGTTACAAAATAAATAACATTTTATACAAAATATGCAGAATATCGTCAATATTCAATCTTAATAATATAATAACTAATCTTGTTTTCGACAGAAACTACAAAAAAATATATTTATATTATATTAAAGCCTAAAGGTTATACATAAAACTAGTTACAGTTAATTAAAACTGTTCTTAAATATTTCTCGTCACGTTTTTCAATACAAAATGTATCGTTTATTAGTTATTCCTTATTACCTTGCATAATCTTGACATATCACGAATTATTATTATTGCTTTAATCAACAATATTTCTCACACTTTTCCTCCCAAACTACTATACATAATCAAATTTGCAGATTTCAAACATGATTTACTATTCTCATATAACGTGCCTGGTTTTTATTTATTTATTAGGCAATTATTAATTATTATAAGTAAATTCAGCAGAAGTTGAATAATAGTTTATTTTTATAATTTATTTTAGTACCTACCTACCTTAAGTTAATAAAAATTATTCCATAACATTTGTTATAAAATCTCATTTTGAATGAAAGTAAAATTTGTTAGTAAAAGTCATTATTGTAAAATGTAAAGTACCGAAAAGTGCACCGTTTCTATAGATTTAATTTAATTAAAACATAAATTAACATTTATCCATCTTGTTTATATAGGTACTTAATATGTTTACTGAAAAAAATCAAGTATATTAAATCTACTTAATGGAATTACTTGTCTATAAACTATAAGTTAGATCTTACTTTCTTCGTTAATTGTACCTATATAATATTAAACTCTGGTACCAGTAATCACAATAAAATTTAATGAAACTCTACACACTTTAAGTATTTGCTAATATAATTTTATAAATGATAAATTTATGAACTGCAGATACATACATTAATACAACTATAGTTTTTATTGTTTTTAATATAATGTCATTAAAATATCATTAAAAACGTTTTTATTTTATTAAACATTATAATTTAATGCATTATATAAAAATTGAAAATATACCGTTGATTTTTAGAAGACAACCAATATATGTCTTTTGGTATATCTGGCTCACCTACATCAAATCGCATGGTTGGAGGTGACGTAGTTGTAGCCGGAGTAGATCAAACCACGATCAGTGGTTTTGCTCAAGATTATTACTTACTAGATAAATCACAATGTATTGTACAGCAAGATACTGGACAAGTCAGCGGCAGTTGTCCCGATTCCAATGTTCAGGTATACTGTATACACATTTTCGATAAACAATTAATAGGTACCAAATTTAACACGATTTAAATGTTTGATGCATTATAAAAATGACGTTATTTTATTTAAGTTTATTGGTATGATAATATAATATATAATATATTTAGTTTATGTGAGTGTAGTTTAAATTATTAAATACCATTATAACATAAATTTAATTTAATAGATAAATTTACATTAATTTAACTCTCTGATATATATTTTTCTAATTTTGATGATCAGAGTTATATTATATTATATGCTATACCTACAATACTAAAATAGTTGTATAATTTTTTTTTTAAGTTCATAATTCCAAGTGGTTTTTAAGCAAGAAATACATTAATAATTTATAATACGTTTTTAATGTTAAAGAACGACCATGTAGTTACAATTATTGTGACTCAACAATTTAAAAACGATAGAATATTTAAATATATTATATTTTTTAGGGCCCGGCTGGTGAAAGTGTTCGTTTGTTAAATGCGGCAATAGTCAATGGATATTCGATAGTCACATACCAGAGACCATTAAAGTCAAAAGATAATCTTGATTTACCCATATTGACTAATAACAGCCAGCCAATAATTTGGGCAGTCGGTCCTTTAAATGACAAACACGAGGTTTCGTATCATCCGATGTTCTCGAAAGGTATTTACTTATTAGTAACATTATATTATCTTATATAATAATATTATTTAAGTTATAGGTAAGTCATAATCATATTATAAGTAGGTATGTACCGATGAATTTGATACATTCATACCCAATGAACTTTATTGTCCCATCTATGTTTGTATTAGTTTATAGTTTATACATGGAGAATCGTATTCATACATTGACATCAAACACATTCAATAACCGTATTTCTATTGTTATATGCATACAAAGGATACACGCCGAGATTAGAACAGTCACTGTACAATATTTCTTACGTACAATATTATAATATTATTGACTATTGTAGTCTCTAACAAATTAAATACACCCATATTACATGATCTTGTAAATTCTTACAAAAAAAAATTTTTTTTATTTTTTTTATTACATAATATTGATTTAATAAGAAAATCTGTGTTTGTTTTTAAAATCCTAAGAACATAGGCTGAAACAACTAAATTTATAAAATAATATTTTATAATATGTCAATGTATTATGCTCCGAAAGCACCCTAAAAACATCATAACTTCTTGGCTTACATTCCATACGCTTATAATACTATAAGTTTGAATTTCTACTTAAGTCTAAGGGACCGTTTTATTTTTATTTTTTTATTTTGCTTTTGGTTATCATAATTTTAATATGGTAAGAACTGTTTGTCATGTAAAGTTACAAAGATATACATATTAAAGTTTATCAAAATATGTACACAATAGGTGATAATTATATCTAATACTTGAAAGAACAACAAAATTATCATCTTTGACATATTTTTGTTTATAATTTATTTTCATATTCAAAATTATAACTTATAAGTACATGTGGATTATGATTTTATGCTAATTTTTATGTTGTGGTATTTACTATAGAAACGATAAAAATTGATTTTGGCCGTTTACCAGAATGGAACTGCCCCATACCAGATACAGATGCTAAATCAGTTGCGGTTCATAACGAAGTCACAACCGTACAAAGTTCAACAGATATAACTACGACCAGTCAAAGTTCATTAAAAGAGGTTAATACAATTTGTTCTTATAAATTCTATTCCAGGCTAAGCTTATCATATTTTACGAATATATATTTTACAGGTAACTCCTACTAAGAAAATTCGCCCTCGTCCGGTTCCCAAACCCGCCCCGGTAAAAAACAATGTTGCATGGGATATCCCAGCAATTCAATGTTATGAACCAGACGATGGTGTTTTCTACGCTCAAATGGGTCCAACAGGAGGAAAACACGGTTATTCTGCTATAACAGGTCAATAATTTTATGATTTAGATAAAAATACAAAAATATATTTAAAAGAAACTACGCAGGTAGGTCCCTATATTGTGTATAACGTTTAATTCATTTGTATAGGACACGTTGGATGGGGAATTTCATGGTACATAAATGGATTACTCATACCAGAAATAAACGTTGTTAGAGGACAAACATACACATTTGTAGTTGAAGGAGGACTAGACACAGAAATACCAGCGAAATACCACCCATTTTACATCACTGATGATCCTGTTGGTGGATATGGTTACAAAACAGCCGAAGAAAGAGATGTAAATATTTTGAAGTCCCCACATGATAATTGTTCTATTTAAATATTTACACTTGATATAAGAACAGTGCGTATTCATGGTTAATATTTTTATGAATTTTACCTTTTACTTGACAGAACATCCGAATATTTGCTGGTGTTACCGTTAGCAAATCAGGAGAAGTAATCCCAACTGGTACTGGTCGTTTGTGCAATTGGACTCCAGATCCACAACAGCCTTCTGCGGATGAATTTGTTTCCTTTGGTGCTTATCAAAGAACTCTGAGCCTGGCATGTGATAACGGAGATCCTGGAATAGTACAATGGACTCCGGATGCAGATACACCAGACACAGTTTACTACCAGGTAATACATATGACTTTTTAATTTAAAATGTAAAATCAATAATACCTAAATATTTTATAAAAAAAACCACATTCAGTGAATTAACAAAATATTTAAAAAAAATTATAATACCCATTAATTAATTTTTATTTATTAGAAATATACTTAGATTAAAAAAATTTTATTTTTTTTAAATAGATTTATTTATATTTTTTCAATATATTATACTAATCATCTTAGTATAATTATAAAGATTATCAAATTATTTAAAAAATTACTTATTTCAACTGTATTTATTATTTTTTAGTGTTTCACGCATCGGCACTTGGGTTGGAAAATTAACGTATTGGATGCATGTGATAAAGAACAGCCTAACTCTGAGGCTAGTGCGCCCGTTTCGGAAGATTTACAGTCTAGAGGTAGCATTCAGTACACAACGAGAGTGAAACCAGACGTGGAGAATAAACAGTTGTATAACAACAACGAACCTTTAAGAAATTACATCGACCCACAAATAGATCAAAAAGGGCATAATATGCCATTAATTCCCACCGAACTGGAAGAAAACCTTAAAACCGATTTTTATAAGTCTTCAACTAATCGCGATCAATTTGTTTATAATAACTACAAAATCCCGACGGCCACGTCACAACAAAGCACTCTTTACACATATCCAAACTCAAATTATACATATGGGAACGTGCCGTTTTATATGCCGAAAGCTCACTACGGCAGTCCGCAACCTGTGACCTCTTCTACTTATAATTACATGTTACCGTCATACAATATTAACAATAATAATTATAGACCCATAAGACAGCCGGTCGTTCCACATTTCCAAGCGCAACCTAATATTCTCTCAGATCATCGTCCCGCACAAATAGTGTTCACCCCTAAGCAGCCGGTCGCTGTAAAACATGGTTATCGGGTTTCGGGTAAGAGATTACCGTCAAATGGACCCATGCCGAACGGTGCTCATCACTCTGTCGTATATAAGAAACCCGTTTACAAGTTTAACACACAATCAACATTACCTTTAGTAAGTCACTACAGTCCTGTGCCCCCCGTTTCTGAGCCAATGCTCTCAGTCTACCCCGGTCATTTCCAACAGCAACATCAACCACTCATCCAGCAACAGCAACCGCCCATCCAGCAACAGCAACCGCTCATCCAGCAGCAGCTTCAGCAGTCAATGTTCCATCAGCAGCAGAAACCTATGTTCTATCAGCAACAGCAACCAATCGTCCAACAACCCAGCACTTCGATGTCACAGTCCGTTTCGGTGTCGTATTCTTCGTCCAAACACCCGAAATCTCAACAAATGACTGGTTACGTGCCAATCCAGAGCAGACAAGAAACCGATGTACAACAACACCAATCACAAGGCGGTTTCAACCCAAGCACCGTGGTAGTCGAAGGTGGTTTCAAGCCAATCTTACCCAGCGGCAGTAGTATTCTTGAAGACAGGTCTGACAAAGAAATCAGTGGTACTGTGGGCGATTTTGATGAAACTGTGACGGTCAGGCATTACGACAAGAAAATGAGCAAAAAACTGATATCCAGAAAACCCACAGTCAAGCACGTAGATGCCGTGACAAAAGAAGACACTACCAATAAGGAACCACAAAATACGACCGTCACTACCACCGAAAACGTAGCCTATGTAGGCAAAGTGAATACGGAAAATACCACAGAATTGAATCAAACCACCGGAATACTTGTTTTATAATAATATATAGTAGATAGTGGTCTATTTATATTTTATACATTAATGCCATCGTATTAGCCCAATCGGCGTTATACCTTATACTTATTATATTAAATAAAATATTGTTGTAATAAAAATTAATATTAATTATAGTAGTAGGTAAATATATTTTTTTTACAAACATTTTTACTTATTAGTTTGTTGCACTTGAATTGTTTTTAAAAAACTATTTGTTATAAGTTTAATAGTATATTACATAATAATATAGATACCTACATTTTTTTTTATTTGGCTAAAAATATGCCAATAAAATAATACATTCATAAATATGTGTCCAATTATTTATTTAAGACTTT
This sequence comes from Nasonovia ribisnigri, assembly GCA_027563435.1. Taxonomy (NCBI): domain Eukaryota; kingdom Metazoa; phylum Arthropoda; class Insecta; order Hemiptera; family Aphididae; genus Nasonovia; species Nasonovia ribisnigri. The sequence continues at coordinate 40,835 of JANEHU010005111.1, forward strand.
AATTCTTTCTTATTTGGATTAATTTAAATAATATTCCTATTAAATAAAAAACAAAAACTAATATTAAAAAGTTAATACTGATAGGTACAAAAGTACAATATATAATACCATCGATTACATTTTACGAAATTATCAATATTAATACATATATTTATTATTATTATTATTATTATTATTCGTATTTAACTTTATTTACTCAAAATAAAATGTATGTTATATTTAGTTACAATCGTATTATACTTGGACAATTTCAACTAATTATAAAATTGTAATACATTAATATTAATTAGGTAATAACATTCATTTTCAAATCATCATATCCCCGATATCTTCTAAACCTGTTATTGCAGAGTATAGAAGATATAATTCTTGGTACTTAAGTTTTAATAACCCAGAAACTACTCGTCGAAACTTTGATCTATATAAATAAATGATTTCTTAAAATTCATCTTTCAATGTTCAATAAAAAAGTATGGTTCTCATTTTAATATAAAGTCTGTTTCACAACAGGACTTCTTAAACCACATAAAAAATAAACAGACTTGAAAATATAGTTCTTAAGTATATTCAAAAATTCCAAAAATCAGAATTTTTATTAAACTCATTATTAAAGAAAACAATTAGGGTGAGCATGTTTGATTAAGCATTATGTACATATAATAATTGTACCATAAAACCATTGTAGGTACCTAAAACATTTAAGAAAGACCAAGCGTCCAATGTAAGGCATTATTGAAATTCCCAGTTAAAAGTAAAATTATAGTTTTGTTTTTGACAATATATAGCTATGTTACGATACAAACGTGACCAATCTCGAACAATGTGATTACCTGCAGTAGGTTTCACAAAAATGAGTTTTTATTTTTATATACCTACCTTTATAACCACTGGTTTAGGGCAAAAGAAGTATTCTAAAAGTTTTACGTAGAAACTTTTTAGATAGAAAATGTCATCTAGTTGGTACATTATAGAGGTTATTTTTCGACTTTTACTGTAGTAGGTAGTCTCAGGAAGGATAAAACGATAAACAAATTGAGAACAAATTGTGTCATTTATTCGGCAACCTACCCATTTTTAACAAACCCGTAGGTTATAAAATAATAACCCAAGAGACTTCTCATTCCCACCAGTTATTTTTTATTTAGTATAATTATTAAGCATATTGTATTATATACATTTATTATTTATACGCAGAAACTATTTCAACTTGATAGACACATCTCAGGTAATTAAAATTCTTAACTTTTTTGTTTTAATTTTTACCGAACTTATCGTTTTTATTGCAAAAACCTAAGATACAAAATTCAAGCTCATTAATAATAATAACTATATTTTAGAAAATCGTATTATATTATCATTTATCAGTAAGTGAGATTTCTGTGCTACAATAATTAAAGATTTAGATTTTTTCAAATACCTATACCTACTTCATATTTTCAATTATTACACGACAATAATTGTTGCGATAACTAGTACAATGACCTTTGGATTGGCCATTAAAATGTCGGAATGCTAATATACGATAGTTAGACGAAGTGGCGTGGCAAAGTTAGATGTAGGTCCTGGCCATTTTTTTTTACTTGGAGAACGTTTTACCTACCTATACCTTTTTGAGCATCGAATTACAGTAAAAGCCAAAAGGTAATTTTTGACTGATGAACATAATAAATTGTGCATCGGGATTCAGGCCGAAGATAAACGTCCTACCAATGTAATACCCGGTGTACGGTGATCGGTGGACGTCGTCACGGGTGACGACGGGTGTGAACAAAATCGCCGACCCCCGAAATCGCGTTTCAAATTTTCAATCGGAAACGAAACCATAACTTAAGTCGTAACAGATGACGACACGAAATTACGGCTGTAAGATAGGCAATCGAGTGTACACCATTTCCTCAAAATGATATTTTTCTGACGCATTTGATTCGCAAAATCATAAGGCCCTACAACGAATAATTTATTTAGATATTTAGGATTTGCAAAGAAAAAATGCAATACGTATAAATAGCCGTGGTAGATATAAGGAGGGGGTGTCTTATTGAGAATACTTTTCAAATGTATTCAGAATACATATTTAAATACATATTTGGTGTCATTTGTATTTAAAATGCATGTTTGAATACTGTAGTTCAAATTTCAAAAGTATTTAAATAATAATACAAATACATTTTTAAATTATTTAAAATACTTTACTAGAAGGTACTTTTTTTGTATATTAAAATATTTGTACGTTTATCACGATGTATACTTAAATAATTATTAATAAATACATTCTTTAATTGGCTCAAGAATTTTAGATGTCACATACCTATTATATTTTCATCAGGTAAAGTTTATTTTTAGCTAGGCAGATATCATACATTTTAGCTATTGTATAATCTGCGTATTTGTTGAAATATTACTATAAATTCTGAGAAGATTCTATAGAAACACTATAAAATATTATTTTTAAAATAATTTTTAAAATAGCAAAATACGGAAAAACAATATTGGTCGTTGAAGTATAACGGTAAAAATAAAAATAGTATTAAGTATTCTATAAAATACAAAAGAAAAAGTATTTTTAAAGTAGTTCGAATACTTACCAAAACTATGAGACGGTGATAGGGCGATAGCCAAAATTAGATATAACGATTGAATATTTTACATTTTAAATAACGTTTGTTTTACACATTTTACATTTTTGTATACATTTTATAAAAACTAAAGAATTCTAAGAATTGTGGGTAGTAACTAGTAACTAGTAGATAATAGACACTAGCCACTAGGTACTAAATATTAATAATAAATAATTATTAATGGCTATATGATGCATAATGGACATTGTAGTTAATTATAACAATGATCATAATATTGTAGGTATTCCTAACCTAACAAACAAAAATATACGGTGCGATTACTATATTAATAGTAAAAACCGTATTGATCATCTTCAAACCAATTTATTTGAATATTATATTGATATAGGTACCTACTGAGTTTTGCAATATATTTTTTTACGACTTTTGAACATTTTTCTAGCTTCATAGTTTGACAAATCCTCCCTCCACGAATCCGGATCGACTAATGGTAGTTGGTTACGACCGACTCGTGTCAAGTTTTGAGTCCAAATGGCCAATGGGCCGATACGTATCGCTGGAATATCGTCAATTATCTATTTTTGAAGTATCGATATTGGGTCGATACGTATCGATACGCCCAGATTTCTTCCCCCGAAAAGCTCGATTATACCACGCGTGTTCTAATACTACAGCATGTTGCGACCGAGCAACCGTTTTCGGTTTCAGTATAACTAGTATAAGTAATAAGTACCTATACCGTCGATTGTCTTCTCTTTCGCTCTTGAGGGTCACGTCGTAATATGGCATTTATCATTTACTCCGACTTTTCCCAACGACGGTGCAACACCGTTCTAAATCGATTTTCGGTATACCAAGACTATATAATATATATATATACGCATCCACGACTCCAAAGACGTTTGTCAACGTATACTCCCGGGACCCCACCGTGTTCGAGTGTTGTGCCGGCCGTCTGATCGGGAAATCCTGACGGACATTCGTTCAATATTTGTCCATCTGTGCAACGCCCCGGGATCGTAATTTTACAAATGAAATAAACAGGAAAAACAATATTGTATCGATTATAACTGTCGGAAAAACGGGCCCAGAGACCTAAAGTGACAGGTCCGAAAAAAAATGGAAATCCAAGTTACTAGTGAATTTACCAGGTCTTTTGGTCGGCATGTTTTCCTAGTTTTAAACGGTTTTAACTTTTAATCGATTCATTTACAGAGTTCAAATACAAAATATCTAATATTGATATCAACCTGTATACGCTATTTAATCGAGGAGTTATTTTCGGACCACGGAACAACAAACAAAAAAAGGGCGGGTAAGTGTATGTCGCTCTGCTGTACAGTAGGTTACAAGTGAGTCACTGTAATGGATTGTGTTAGATTTTTATCCAATGATATAATATCATTGAATAAGAAAAACGATTCTGAGCGAAGACGGTCAGTCAGTCTATAATATCTTACTAAGTCTAAATGTATTTGATGATATTATTGTGAATAAAGTAATTAATTTTAGTATTATAGGCATTAGTATTTACTATAGTTGGTTAAATTCATTTTTCTCAAAAAAATTATATTTTAAAATACCATTGCGTGTATATAAAATATAACAATATATTCTAAAAGTTTCATATACCAACAAATAATGTTTTTAAATTATATCAAAATAACTAAAATCATTATTCTTGGTTTAAATATGAAATTTTGTCTAAATTTGAAATTAAAATGTCTGTAAAAAATAAATGTGTTGATATTTTTTAGATTTTTTGGTTACAGTATGATTTATTTATGAGAATTTTTGTTTTAAATTTTCAACACTTAGTTATAAAAACTGAACATTTTATAATTTTTTAATTACAATGATTTGACAAATTTTGTCAAAATTCGAACTTTAAATGCTTATAAAAAAAAATCGTGCCTATGTATTTTTAAAATTTTTCAACCGATGTTGTAACAATATATAAGAAAGCTTGTATTAAATTTTCAGACTTTTTGGCCCACCAAATAAAATTTTATTGACAATTATAAAAAAAAAAACTAAAAAAATTGAAAACTAAAATGTCTGTAAACAGCTCAAAACAAATCAAAATATTTTCAAAATTGAATGGTGTATAGAAATAGCTTATATAAACATTCAGTGAAATTTTCATGCATCTACAGTTATTTGTTTTTGAATTGCAACAAAATAAGAAAATCGCTACATGAGAAATCGAGTGAATATCTAATCTTGCACAAATTTGAACTTAAAATGCTCATAAAAATTTATTATGACTTGCTTATAAACTTTTTTTTATTGATAAAATTAGGCAAACTTATGAGGAATCTTGTATTACATTTTCAAATCTTAGATTTAAAAAGAAAACATTTTATGAATTTCTAACTCAAAATAAATTGCACATTTTCGTCATTTTTACGTATTTTGTCAAAATTTCAACTTTGAATGCTTAGAAAAAAAAGATTTTTAATATTTTTCATGTGCCTTTGAAGCAATATAGTAGGAGCATTCTATTAAATTTTCAAGAATTTTTAACGAATAAATAAAATGTTATTGAGTTTTTAAAAAAAAAAAACCAAAAAGATTGGAAATTTAAAATGTCTGTAAACAGCTCAAAATAAGTCAGAATATTTTGAAAATGATATGGTGTGTAGAAAATACTTATATAAACATTCGGTCAAAATTTCATGTCTCTACGGTCATTTCTTTTAGAGTTATACCAAAACCAAAATCGATTTTGTCGAAAATTGGTTTTCCGTAAAAATTCCCGTTTTTCCCATAATTTTTCATTTGTTTTTCCAGGCGCTCTTGAAAACTACTGACTTTTGACCCCCCAAAGTACCAACTAGATTCACTTTCCTATCAGAAAAGGTACTATTGAAGAAAATCGAAGCATTTTTTCTGTCCTAAAACGTGATGACAGACACAAAAAAAATAAAAAAAAAATAAAAAAAAAAATAAAAAAAAAAACACACATCATTGTAAAACCAATACATTCATCGCTTCGCTCAGAATCTAAAAAAAAACACACATCATTGTAAAACCAATACATTCATCGCTCCGCTCAGAATCTAAAATAAATAAATATTTCGACTGCATAATATAGGTATGGATACGATTTTTTTTTTAACAAATTCTATTATTCAAGACAAGCAGCAATCAAAAACCGTATTTTAGCCGAGTTTACAATATAATAATATACGTATGTCTCCATAATTATATTGCGTTCTTGGCGAGGTAGTATAATATATGTTACATGTATTACCTACTAATACCGTAGACGAGCTGAGGGACTATGATAATTATTGGTTTATGTACAACATATACTCGCATATTATGTGTGTGATATTATGTACGACAATATTTATCACCACAACAAACATGAATAATTCAATACAGTCCATCGAAAATATTAATAATACAATATAGCCGGCGAATAGAAATAATTTCGCATTTATTTTAACACACTTGTGCAGTTTATAATATACGCGTATTGATAAATATGATTAAAATGTACAGAGTCAATCGAAGAATAAATTAATTTTTCATTTCCACGTCCATTCTGCAGTGATTAAAATATTTAATTTGATGCAAGGAAATTAAATTGTAATTAATATTATTTCAGTGCATTTGTTCAAGTATAATCATGACGTTTGTTCTTAAATTATCATTTTTTTAATTAATGGACCGTATAATTAAAATATTTTCCACAAAATTATTATTTTTTTTTTGTTTGTATGAAAACATCTAACCATTACTTATACATAGTAAGTCATACATTTAAATATTTAATGTCTAATTTATACAGATGTTTGAGTTATATAATAATAACCATTGTTTTGTTTAATATCATATTTTATAAATTATAATAATATAATCTAATTTAAGTTGTAGCGCTTAACTATATGTATATAAAAATACTATATAGGTAGTAGCTAGTTACCCTAGATCCTATAGGTATAGGTAAATAGATTCTAATTTCTAAGTAAGACGGAATAAATACCTATTAATTTTATCACGATATTGTACATTTTTTCTTAACATATTTTTAGTCAACTTATACAACAACAAAAATTGTTACACTGATATATTAAATAATTGTTCACCAAAAATGGCTGACCTTCCGGTATTATCTTTTTAAGTAGGTATTTACTTGATTAAACCAATATGCATGCCCAAGGAAAGATTTTAAAATTTTTAACATGCATTTTTTTTATAATGTGTATTGAATTATAGTCCGGATTTAGAACCTTTTTTTCTGTGTCCTAATAATACTCAGAAGCATTAAATAGAGCAGTAATAACGATGTAGAATCAATATTATGTAATCATCACGAGAACTCAATATTATTATACAACATTATACTTAGCTTGTATTATTATTTGTGACAAATTATAGCATTTTAAATTTTTAAACCATACTTCGTTGTTAATTGTCGTTGCTGCATAATTCGTAGGATAAACATTAAGCGGTTATTTTCTTTTTTATCTTCGCTAGCACAATTACCTATTATCATTTCTTATTTGATATTGTAGTTTATTTTTTTTGTGGATGGGTGTAAGTGCAAGGGTACCCGCAGAAGGTATAAACTGAGGAAGGGGGGCAAAATCGAAAATAGAATACAACATTTATATTTTACAAATTATAAAAATAAAATTATACTAACTAAAATAACGGGTGGCATGTCCACGGGGGGTGTGGACTCTCTTATTTAAGAGAGTGGAATGTGTATACTCTTGGGTGAAATAACAACCCCTACACCACCTATCAGGAGAAGTCAGTGTAATAATAACAATGTATCAATAAAATGTGACGTAAAAATCTTGTAAATAATTGTCCAAAGTAAGGTAAAGGGGGTTTTTGGAATACCTATATTTGTTCAGTCCGCAATAAAAAATTAAATTTACACTTATATGTGCGTTCCTATAAAATAGTATCATTTTTTAAATTTATTTGGACGATCACAAAATATAAAAAGTCAAATCACGGAATATAGAAGGGTATATAATATTGCCATTCGTTGGCATAAAATTCGCGAAGGTTCTTTATAAGTAGTCAAATTAATCAATGGGTAAGAGTTATTTCTGTACTATATATAAAAAATGTAGTAGTGTAACATAAATATTCTTTTGATACGTAAGTATTAAGTAACGTTCGTTTAATTTAAAACCTATATTATGAGTTTTATTGCGAGCGGTACTGGTATCAGAGTTTGAAATTTTGAATATAATATTCTATTACGGTATTGTTAAGACGTATTTGATTGTGAACAATTTAAGGTACCTAAATAGTAAATGCTTAATAATTGTTAGTTTGCTGGACCTGGGCTCATGCCTTATTAAGTAATACATACATAAGTACATAACTAATTTTTTTTTTTTTTAAATGATATAAAATATATCATTTATGATAAGTCTATATATACTTGTTAGGATGAATAATTTTTGTTCCCGCAGTGTTTCAAAATTAAACTACCCGCCAAAGCGGTAATCGTACCTATATCGTGTGTTCTTTGTATCATAATATATTTGAGCACGTGTGGTATATGGCCGCCGACCGGTGCAGCTGTGTGATTGATAAGACCATAATATATTATAATTTATAACGATTATAAAAACTTTATACCTATAGTTCTTTATAATCGTATAGACCATATCACTGGTTTTATATGCTTCCCTAAATCACACTTTACTGCACCAGTATAAAGTGTAATAGCTGTGTATTGCTGTAAATTTTGGTGCATTCGTATTTCAATCGTAAAGTTCGTTTTCAATTTTGCATTTTAAATTATAATGATTTCAGTGCCCCGAATATTTTATTATTCAATTCCGTGGCATCAATCACCTTATTTATCTATGACAGATGTCATAGTAGATTTTTCAGATGGGTGGGAACAATAAGTTACTGCAGGGGTGCAGCTGAGGATCCAGAATTGTACATACAAATAATTGTATTTATAAAGATAAATAAATACGATATACGAATGATTAATAAATAGCAGCTGCTGTATAACACTATTATAGTCTTTAACCTATATTTTTAGATTTTTTAGTTATAGTATGAGAATAGGTATTATTAAATAATTTACATCAAAATAACTAAAAAATCTTGGTTTAAATATCTGGTTTCATCCAAATTTGAACTAAAAATATCTATTTAAAAAATCTGTATTGATGTATTTCCTTATTATTTTTTATTTTAACTTTTTTTTTTTTTTTAAGACAGAGAATTTTTAATATTGACCTCTCTATAAACTATTTGTATCCACTATCTACAACATATTTTCTATCAGAAACCACCATCAAAGTTAAAAATCAAAATATACACAAAATAAATAAACACAAATAAAAAAACCCCGCCATTGCGTAAAATCAATACATTTATCGCTCCGTTTAGAACAATAAATGTATTTAAATATTTGTTCTGCTAAAAACTCAAAACAAATAAATTATTTATGCATTGCATTATGTGGGTGCTTTGATTTGAAGTTAATTATTAAATTGAAAAAAAATGGGGGAGGATATTGGGAACGGGAAGCCCCTTGATGTACGATGTCATAGTATATTTTAAACACTTTGGTGCCACCGATTTAATTAATATTATAATAATTTTTTTTTTGTAGTTATTAATTAGCATAATATAATAGGTATATAGTTTTAACTTTTAAGTTATCTATGGTACCTGTAGTTAGTTTGACTTAGTTCATGGTTATTATTTATTAATAATTACGTTTTCGTACATGAAAATTTATAATGTGTAGGCAACTGTTTAAGTAACTATAGCACCTTATTAACCTAATGCTGTTATTGAATTAAACTGTAAAAAATATCGTATTTAAAAATTAGGTATAAACTGATATTTGGCTTATTTTTTTTAAAGAAAAATAATAATGTAATTTTATTTAATCGGTACCTCTTACTTTTACTGTTTTCTATTTATGACTATTTTATAAATAAAGTTTTAACTGTATTTATCATGTGCGTGTCTGTATAAACACTGTTACTCTGCAGATAAACCTATCAGTATTTAAAGTTTAGATGAGCGAAGTTTCGGAGTATTGGACCAACATCTTGTGAAGTATTCCACTCAGTTTATCAAAAATTGAAACTATCGTCAGTCATAAACTACTCGTCTAAAATTCCATTTTTATGTAATATAATAGGTACCCGGTAGTCGGTACCTATTCCAAAAAATATTCTGATTTGGAACAATGAATTAAAAATGTTTGTTTTCATTGAAAAAAAAAGTTATCTTAAAATTTTAAAATATTGTAAAAACAATATATGTAGTATGTACTATGTACCTACTTAATTATTTTTTCAAAAATGTTTTTTGTAATAACTTAAAATTATAGTCATAAGTCATAAGGTGTCCTGTTTTTGCTAAAAGATAAATACAATTTATAAATGTTGTTAATTGCTTCTACACTGACTATAATGTGATTATACCTCGGATTATACAGACCGTAGATACAAACATCAAACATATATACCATACAAGTATTATACGTTTTAGTTTAAAAAAGTGGTATTCAAGTGTAAATCCCCCCCCCCCTTGAGCTGAAGAAGCCCCTGATATTGCATCCGTTTAGTAGATAGGCATACAGCAAAATTATTATAAGTATTATGTTTAATAATAAATATTATTAGTATTATGCGAGGTATTATGTTTAATAATTTTTTTTTTATCATCAAAATAATGAGTTAAACGACAAAATATACATCCATGGCATAAGAAAAAAAATAACTCGTCTCAGCATCTATCCATCTAAACTCAATAGAAAAAACCAAAAAGGATTTTAAAAGATAATAATAGCTTTTAACATTAAAGTAATAAATAAACAAGATCGCAATACAAAAGAATAAATTCAGAAGCGGGTGTAGTGTCCTCTTAAACAAGTAAATGTTTTAATAATATCAAACCCTTATGATAATTATAGGATATTGATCCTATTTATTCGTTATTACTGCTCTATTTCAACGCTTCTGAGGATTAAGTTAAAATTAAAGATGTTAGGAATCCGGAGGAGTATTATACAATACATATTAAAAAGGGACATTTATATTTTAAATTTTAAAACCTTGGCACGGACAGCCGACAAGGGTTTAGTCATTAAAATGCCATAGGACCTCTTTTTTTACCATTTATATTTTATTATCATCTCTCTATAAAATTATATTTTTCTCAAAGTTCCAAAGTTGCACCAATTTTTTATGCCCGTCGATAATTATTTCACTCGTGGTATTCGTTCAGTTCTATAAAGTTTTAAAGCTATTGCAGTTGTCAATAAGGAAAACTCGAAAGTCCACATTGTACGCTATAAAAATTGTAGCGGGGTAGCAGACAAGTACGTAGATAATAATATTTTATTATTTTTATTAAATTAAGTAGGAGGAGCTTACAGTCTACAGGTAAAAGGTATCGCGCCAAGCTGTACCTATACGATGTCGTATGTATTAATAATACTTAATACGGCGAAGTCGACATTGAAAGTCGGCGTACAGCTCGTGATCTTAAATTTTGTATTTATAAAATGATTACCATGATTTCCCAATAATTTCCAATATTACTAAGAATGTGTACACTGATTCCCATTAATGATTTACCCCTCGAATTCTGCGGAAAATAATTATAGTAAACAGTTGAAGTTCCTCATAAGTAATAACTAGTAATTGCGACGAATAATTATCGGTATTACGGCAACAACGAAAATAATTAAAAATACCTCGAAAAATACAATATTGTTAATATTGTAATTCTATGATCCTACGTTGTACATCGGAAGCATGGAGTAATATATTACTCTATGATCGGAACCGTGCTTAACAGAGTACAACGGGCTTGTATGAATACTGATGGTACCCAACAACTAAATATAATAATAAAAAATCGTCGGCGAGCTCCGCGGCGTCGGTTATAACGCGAGAAACACTTTCCAATTTGTCGTTTTTTTCGCTCTCCGCGCCGCAGCAATAACGTAATATTATTATTAATTTCGACGATCTATAGTCGCTTCTACTGGTTCGGGCCGAAAAACATAGTACAACACCGCCGGTTACCCATCGATACCCCGACGGGGTTTATTATAGACATTTTCAAGCGGCGCGACCACCGCCTGCGTCCCGGTCTCGCGACCGTCCAAAAATACGTCCGACGACTCCATCACGGGCGCCGTTACTATAATATTATGGCTATTATAATACTATACGAACAATATTTTACTACATTGCGAGTTGCGACATCGTATCGCACGCACGCGAAACCATCGCGTCCGTCGAGCTCGCGGCTCGTGCCGTCGTCGTGTGTTACGTAAGCGTATTTTCACCGACGCAGCTGTTATTGTCGTCGAAAATCAAACGAAACACTCTCCTACCGGTGCGACGCGATTTCGTTGGTCGGCGGCGCGCGCCACCTCCAGCAGCCCAGTCAGCGCGTGACAGCGTCGAACACGGGCGAACGTGCTTAACGCCGTAGAGTCGACGAGTGTCTTGCGTGATATTTCGTCGTCATTGTTTTCGTAAGTTTGCGTCTTTGGTGGATCGTCAACAATTTTTATAACCGTTGTCAATTACAATACTATCGCCGCCGTCGAACACGTTCGGGATCGTTTTACGGTTTTCGACGCCATGGAATTGTTTTAGGTATTGGAATATTATTGTGGACGAGCGACACGCATCGTCTGATCACGAATCACGATTTTGATAAACTGATAACGACACGGTAGTTGATAACGATAAGTTTTAGTTATATTATTATTTTTTTTTCGCTGATAGCCACTACTCAACTACAACTCTGGTCGACTCTCGATTTCTATTGCGCAAAGTCGATACTGCTGGTACACTCAACATGAAATAACTTCATAACGTCGAGTCGTCAAACCCTTAACCGCGACCATTTTGCGAAAATATCGTTTTTCTTTTTTAATCCTTTCGGTCACGCAGTCACGAACCACACCGACGTCGGTCACTCGAACCGCACACGGTCGTCCGACTTTTGTCGTCGACAACTTCTAAGAAGTTCTGATTTCGCGGTGGTCCGCTTGTCCAAGTGCATAACGCTTGGTTTTATGTACGTAGATCGTAACCTTTAACAGTCCTGTCGTCATCGTCATAATCGTCATGAGTACGACATATTACGATATGGACGGTTTGCAGAACGTCAAACGCAGACGTTCCACTAACTTCCGCGATACGTATTTGCGTAATCGCGAGTACGGGTTCCGACCCAAGTACGGCGATCAAAGTCGTTTACACTGCGAGATGTATACGTCCATATATCCCATCGCTAAATGGGAATACGATGTTTCAAACAATGACATCACCAATCCGGCTGGTATATTTAATTTGGAATTCTCCCCAGACGGGTAAGCATCATCATCCACTTTTTAGGTACCTATTCTCAATATAGTCAACTTTTAAAGCCAATTGGTTGTATATAACTGTATGTGTCACAATATGTTGATTTAAAGTAATTGTATTATTGAGTAATTCCTGTTTTAATTGACTGATTTGATAATTGTAGACACATTATATGTATAGCAATATGTTGTATCTACATAATATATTTATAATCAGTAAATAAGCACAAGTGTAGGATTATAGGTGTTAAATGGTCAGGAGTCTTGATTAACGAAACTATCCATTGATGGAGCTTCGTTAAGACATATTGAAAAAAGTGGTATTTTAAATCTTTTAGAAAATACTATGTTAACTAAGCTTCTGTAAATTACTGTATACAGTAATAAACTTCTGTTTTATCATTACATAACTTATGTGTTAAGGAAATGTATAAAACATTTTTAATTTTCAAATTTGGAATTAATAAATTTATTATTTTGTTTACATACTACTCTCAAGACTCAAATATTCTAAAAAAAAAATAACCTTTCTGATCATGGTCAATTATATATAGTAGAGCTAATATATTTATAATCAAATGACAAACCAATAATAACCTTCACCTTTAATTACATTTTTCTTAGCCATAGCAATATTTTCAAAAATAATGCAGCTAATAAATTTAATGTAACTCCATACAATTTCTCACAAAAATATAACTTTCTATAAATCATAATATTAATAAAAATATTCAATGAATTTATAAAAACAAATATAAAATCCAAATTATAAATAGGTAGGTTTTCTATAAAATGTATATTAGGGATAAATTATTAAATGATTATTCATCGTGTTTTCTAGGAAAATATTGGCAGCAGCGTGTGAAAAGAAAAGTATTATGTTATTCGATCCTGTAACTCAAAAATATATAACATCAATAAAAAAGGCACATAATGATTGTGTTAATTGTATAAAGTAAGTACCTAATTGTGTATCTATAATGTACTTTTTATAAATAAAACTTAAATTGAAAAGAAGAAAAGTATGTAGTTTGTTATATATATTGTTGTGACTAGAGGGTAACAAACCTTTGTCATATAACATAATTTTTAGTTTTTGACAATTAGGTATTAATATAATATAATTTGTTTATGACATGATGTGCAATTATAAATTAAAACTTCTATCACTATCACCAACACCTATTATTTTTTATCTATAAATAAAATAAATATACTAAGCAAACATTTATGTACACTTATATATTTCAACATTTATAATATCAGTCAGTTTTTTATTTTACAAAATTTAGGATCAAAAAAAAATATTTATTGATTTGAGTATATTGCTTTGCAACAAAATAAAGAGTTAAAACTATTAGAATTTGTAGAATTTGAAGAAACCTTTTATAGTTTAATACAAAGTTCTTAAATTTGTTTCCCTAATAATATTCTGAAACATTATTTATTCCAGGTTTTTAGATTCTCGAATGTTTGCAACTTGTAGTGATGACACAACAATAGCATTATGGGATGTCCGAAATCTTAAAGACAATATAAGGGTATTGAGAGGACATTGCAATTGGGTAAAAAGTATTGAATATTCAGCAAAAGACAATTTACTTGTTTCCAGTGGATTTGACGGGCAAATTTACACATGGGATATTAATAGGTAAAAATATTTTATTTGCGATTAGCAATATAAAAATTAACAAGTTTTACTTAAAGAATTATTATTTATTTTTGATGTAGTTTCTCAGAAGAGGGAAGAGTTCCCAATAATTCTGTTTGTCACATTAACGGACTTATGCGCATTAAACTTCTACCTGACTCTAGCAAGTTAATTGTCTGCACGACAAGTGGCTTCATATTACTTATAAACAATTTAGATTTGCAGACACTTGGTACAGATATTCAAGGATTCAAAGTAATTATTATACTTAAAATATATAATAGTTATAAGTTAGTTTATTTGGACTAATTATGCAATTAAAATTTAGGCAAAATTGTATCATAAAATAATTATAACTTTATTGTAATCATGGGCTAGGAAATGTTTAAATTAATTGTATTACTTGAAACTATAGCAACAAGACTATAAATGCTTTGATTAGAAAAAAATAATCTTCTAATAATATAGATTACAATATTTGGCATTGATTTATGTATTTGTTTTCTATAGGAATATTTAATGATAAGTAATTCTAGGCAATCTAGGTATCTTATTTTTATTTTTTTTATTTTTTTCATTTAAATATACCACATTTTAATAGGTACCCTTTTATTTCATATTTAGTCATTATACGAAATATAATTAATTTATTATAGCACATACCTATTTGATTTTTTAAGACTTATATTGTAAACATCTTATCTTATCTTTGCTTAATACTAAAACATTAAAAATATCTTAATACTTTTTGAACAATAATTTATAAACTGTTAAATACCTTTAAATATTATTTCTAGCCAAATATGTACCGTTTGATGCAATTGAGTAAGACTACCATTCCTAATGCAGCTGCCCACACTCACATGTTTACTCGTAAACGGAACCGCGTTGAATTCATTGTAGATTTTCCTAGAAATGATGATGCCGAAATAATATCTTCTATTCAGGTAATTCCTTAATAACTTATTTATTTTATCTATCAAAATTATTTAAACAATAAATATTTTAATAGGTACATCCACAAGGTTGGAATGTATTAAGTCGAAATGTTACTACTGATGAACAGTCTGAATGGACGTGTGTACATGATATACAAGACTTTGCCATTCCTAAACAACAAGATGAACCTGAAGACCTGAGTTCTGAAGAAGCAAACTCATTGGAACATTCCTTAGCCGATGACCCAATGTAATAAACTATAAAATATACAATTTGAAAATGATCTATAATTTTTTTTTTTTTAGGGAAGGTAGACTTCATCGACGTACGCATGTTGTGATTCCTCGAGAAATAAATGTTGGTATAAATAGTATGATACCATTTTCCGTGTTAGGCCCAACAAGAGGAAACCGTCAAGCTGACTTATGGGAAGCAATGATGAATGTCAATAGTGGAAATCGCATAAGAAGTTTAAGATATTTATCAGGCATGTATAATATATTTTTAAAATTTAAAATCAAATATATTTACATAAAAGTACTAGTTTGTATTGCCCATTGTACTTAAATTAGTTCATTTTACAAAATACATTACCCATAATTAATGAGTGAAAAACAGTAAAAATCTGTAATATAGACTCTTCAATTTAAATTGTTTTCCGTATGCAATAATTTATTCTAATAATACATACATTACAGTGACTTAATCGATGATAAAATATCTCAACACCTACTGTACAGCTAACAGAGCAGTTACCTACCTTCTACCACTTATTTCCAATTATTAAGAAAAGTACTGCATATTTTTTACTTTGACCTCCTTAAGTACCTACCAATTTGATATACTTTGTTATCTAAAAGGGACGATTAAGCATTTTTACTGGTAAAAAAGGCAATAATAAACACAAAAATAAAAACACTTATCGTTGTAAAATCAATATGTTCACCGCTCAGAATTCAAAATATGCACTAAATATTAAAAAAAAATATTCAATCACAAATAATAAGAAAATTAATTATTTTACAATAATAATAATAATATTGTTTGGATGTAAGAAAATAAAACAACTAATATTAATAACTTCATCTGTAAACAAAAATATTTTTATTTAAATTGTACTAGGTAAATGGACTAGTTTTTTTCATATCTATATATTTTACACAATTTATCTATACTTAAACAATCATTGTTCAACAAACATTTTTTTAAATATTTTTAATATTTAATCTACAGCGATTATTAAAAACAATTTTTATAATTAGAAAAACTTCTTTTCTACATCCAAATATCCAATAATCTTCCAGCACTGTATTTAGATTTAAAATTTACCAAATCATTCCTGGACAAGTCTATTCACATTTCTTCCATAGAAGTGATTTTACCGGTTAAAAAGTCATATTATATATTTTTAATCTGTATATATATATATATATATATTATGTATATAATAAATTACTCTAATCCCTAGTTATAATTTTAGTTGGGCAATAACAAACCAGTACTTACTACTTATATTATCTATTTAGGTTAAGAGTAAACCATATACTGCTTATGTCTGTGCATCCCCACTCATAATTCATTAATAGCTCCTACAACAAGTGAGTCCGACAGTGCTAGGCAGACTGCATGCACGAGAGTCGTTCATTTTTAACCTGGAAAGACGTCTAGTTTTGTTTAACCATTTCTAATTTCATGATATTATTCATTTTATACAATTTTATACTTTCGATATTTTTCAATTGTTATCCACCCTTAATGATTACTAAGTTAATTCGATTTACTTTCTGTTTTTAAACAATTATTATAATACAGTTCTAGTAAATTTTTTCTAAATCGCCGGTAAAATATCGCAAAACCATCTATTTTATCGCATGGAATAAATATCTCCAGCATGAGGAAATAGTAGGAAATCCAAATACGCCAAATAAAAAGAACAAGACAGTTAGTTGGGCTGAACAAGTAAAGAAAGTAGTAGCAGATTATCATAATCTTTGATCTGATAGTTTGAAGATTATCTTCAAGGTATTTCATTGAATATATACTTCCATTAATTAATATACATATTTCATTTTTTTTATTACTTATATCAATTTTATTAAATTATGCATATTTTTATCATTTTTATTAATTCTACTAAATATTATAGGCTTGAAATATATTATTTATTTATAATTAAATTACTGTTATATTTCTTGCTGGCGATATTTTTTCCATGCGATATAATGGTTTCGCGATATATTAGTTGCGATATTTTGTCGGGGTACCACTTTTTCCTTGCATTTTAAATTTAAAACAAATAAGTTAACCATAAACATGGATAAATGTTTAAAGTTTAGAGGAGTAGGATATTGCATATTATTCTTTAAATCTTACTATTTATCTTAAATTTAGGCATTAATTTATCAAAACGTATAGAATAAATATTATTATTAAATCTTATAAACTAAAATAATAAATATTCGGAGATAATAGATTATTTTAATAATATTCTACCTTACATATTAATTTTATGTGTTCCTTAATTATTAATATTTAAAATTAATTCTTTAGAAGGACGGGAGCGAATATTAGGTACATATTCTGGCGTACGAATCGTACGCAGTGCAACTGGATTACAAGATCAAGATCAAGACGACATAGAGGAAATGATAGCAGATGATGATGCGTCTTCAGAACGATTAGTCACAGTATTATTTAACCGGAATGGTAATCGTGTACCTGACATCAGAATGCGTGGTTATCTTCCCCCAAATTCTAGAATTGATATCACTCGGCCTAGTAGGCGTAGTACTGTGGAAGTAGGAACTGGCCCAGACGCGGTGGTGTTTATTGGCAATAGGCAACGTCGTAACAACTATGTTCTAAATTGTATGAATAGATTTCAGGTGCCCCATAACCATAAAATTCACAAAAATTTTAACCGTCTTACACATTTTATTGAAGAGGCAAACGTGGGTAGAGGGTATATCAAAGAACTCTGTTATTCTAGTGATGGGCGTTTAATATGCTCGCCCTTCAGTCATGGAGTTAGATTGTTATCATTTTCGCCCAACTGTGATGAATTGTCTACATTGCTTCCAAAACTTCCTGGTGTAAAACTTCATGAGATTGGTACAAATGTGTCTCACTCTAATATTGTACTCTGTACCAAATTCTCGCCTGTCCACCCTCTGCTCGTATCTGGTTGTTTAGCTGGTCGAATCGTTTGGTACCAACCGAGACTATAATACTTAATGACTTTACTTGTGTATGTATGTAATATTTTTTATTTATAATAATCTACTATTCAAGATTTGAATAATACATTTTCTTTGTTTGTTCTAACATTAAAATTGAATGTCCCTGTATGTCTAGGACATACAAAGACAACATATCTTCTCATGTATAAATATGTTACTTGTATTGAATATGTCGACAATTATATTCATTAAGAATGTTTAAGGTCTAGTGTACACCAAATGAGTATAGTTTTTTTTGTACGAATGCAATGAATTATATTCGAAGTTAGCCACTTGTACGCGAAAAATATATGCTCAATAAGCAAGAGACTGTATAAAAATCATATATTTTTGTCTTTCTTAATTTGTTTTTTTTTTTAAGGTTTTAGTGACAACGATGGTATAGAATTTCTTTATCTAGACAGTTTTTGACTATTTGTATATTTTGCAACATAATCTTTTTATACTACTAGACCTTTAAAGCTGTGCAGTGACTTATTTGTAGTACATTTATAATCTCAGTTCTCAGCAACTTGATACAATAAGCATTAGTAAACATTTTAATGAGTGGATCGTTTGTCTGCCAAACCGGTTGGTATTTTGTAAAGTTTGAAAACACTCATGACAGAACCAACAGAATTGATGTAACTTCAACAATATTCGGTTATAGTGATAAATATTATTAGTTTTCACAATTTGTTTTGATAGTACCATTAATAACAATTGGTTTATTACCAATGTTGAACCCATAATATAAGAACTAGTTGGTTAAAACAACTACAACCTACTCTGTTACTGTTAATAATCTCGGGTAAGTGCATTCTAGCTTTGTTTAATTATTATAAGGTGCCTTAAAAAATAATTTTTGTTTCGTCTAAATTATAGTAAATAATGTTATTGACGCTTACAACTAAGAAGTTTTTGCTAGGTTCTTTCTGTAACATAATATTTTTCTGATAATAATGTAAATCATTATTATTATTGTTTGTTTTTCATTATAATTACCTCATGTTAATGTATATAGGGGATTAAATACTATATCAAAATTTATTATTATTATTATTATAATTAAAAATTTGTATTCAAAGCAATAAAAAAAAACAACAAAAATTTATCAGTACATATTATATATATATATATATCACATGCATATATAGTTATATTATGTAGTAATACATTAATTATGTATTATTGGTTTTTGATACCGTCTTGTGTTTACTCCTTTCGAACAATGTTCATTACTATTCCTCTGCAGTCTGCACTGTTGATTTTTATTTTATTTTTCCTTTTTGAAAGGCTTGCAGACGTCAAATTATTCCCTCTGTAATCTGATATATATAATAAAATAAAACGCTATTTGTAAAGCTCGAATCAACATGTATATTGTATATCATTTAAAAATAACGTAATACAAGTTGTTAATAGTTTTATAACCATAAATATAATATTAGATAAATATAATATGTATATAGTATATTTATATAAAAAAAAAAAAAAAAATTACCTATAATAATAAATCGATTTACAAACATATCATAAAACAACACTACTTGATCTGTGTACATGTTCTATTTAGTATTTAAACATGTATCATGTATGAACGCGTTAAGAATACAATCGAATGACAATAAAGTTTACACATAAGAAGTAAAGGTACAACAAAAAGTTAGTAGGTAATAATACAATATACAAATATTGTCTATTGTAGTAATTTATTCAACAAGAGTTGCGTTAACATTCGTACAAAGGATAAACGCATTTATAGTATCCAATAAGTACCTGCTCCATTTCCGTAAACAATAAATTTTTTAAAAAAAATGTAAACAGTGTTAAAATTAATTTCATTGGGAAATGTTCACGATGATGATGAAGTACGCCGTTGTCCTCTTTAAGCCATCACCTACACACTGGTATAAATCACTGGACCAAGTGATGAAGTCCATGTTTTTTAATGTACCGTTGGCGGGCTTCATCAATCAATTTTGCTTTTCTCTCCATAAATGATCCAACTCCAAAATTATTGGGTTCCGTTTTTTTGGACTATAAAATTAAGCCACAAAAATTTAACAATACAAAGGTCCAACAACATAGGTAAACTATAAATAATCTAAGAATGAAACTTGTTTGAAAATGTATTCTCTTACTACTCATGACCCACACAGTGGCGTACTGGGGGGGAGGTGATCTAGTGATACATAATCCCCAAAATATTTTTTTCTACATTAAATATTCTTGGTACAATAAACATACATAACAATTTTTTCAAAAAAATAAGGTCCTCGTTATGCCACTGGACCCACATAACTTGCAGTACTTAACAAATAAGGGTAGAATTTTAAGCAAAATAAAAATGGGTTCAAACAATGGTTAGAAATTATGTTTACGAAACAAATGATAGTTTACATTTATAATATTAGTCTTAAATTCAGAGGATATTAGCACATTATACTTGTTTTCTCTTTCTTTGGCCCATTTGAAACATAGATATGTCTCATTCAACCTAAATCATTTTTTTTTTGTGTTTTTAGTGCAAACAAAAATTATTAAAGGTAAAATTTTTGCAGGTTTGACAAATAAATTTTCCTAAATATTGTCACAAACCAATTTAATAATCATTTAAGTTAACAAATAAAAATGTCTTGTTTTTTAAAGTTGAATATAAAGTCAATAATAAAACCAATATATATCAAACCCTCATAAATCTTTAAAGATAAAAAATGTATATAATGCGTTTTGTCTATGTTGACTGTTGAGCATTGGTTAGAAAAAGAAAATAAATATTGCGTTGATATAATCTTAATTTAAATATAATTTATAGACTAACTATCACATACATATGATAAGGCTTAATCAATTTCTCAAATTTAAATGTAAAACTAAAAACCAGAAAAAACTTGACGTTACAATAATGTACTTGTCTATAGTAAATTTCATAATAATTGCTCAATTAACTATAAATATTGACTGAGCGCCCAGTGATGTAATCCTACATAAATAAACAGCTTCCTGTACTTAATTATAATCCTGCTACGTGTTAATTTTTCAATCAATTCTTTTAGAGTAATCTAGTAATTCTTGTATATATATTTTTTTTACGGGGTCTTAGTGATATCTTTGACCTTATCAAACGTTGGTAAAACAAAATATTCTACATTAAAAGATTAATATAATATATGTAAAAACAAATGTGATGAGTGATGATTGAACTGTGATGACTAAGTAATTGTTAATAATAATATATTATATAATTATTTTAATGGAATAATTTATCATTATTTATTTATTGAAATCATAACTAATGCATGTATTCCTCATAAAAATAAAAATATTTTGAATCAGAATCAACATTTTAACAAAACGTGACTAGCATTTTACCATTGAATACAGAATAGTATTTCAAAAAAAAATTCTCAATCATTATAATATCTTTATACAACTATGGTATAGGTATTTATAGCAGTGGTGTATTTAGTAACATTAAATAAATTAATAATTTACATTATATGCAAGGCTTACTGTCGTTTTTGGTACTTTGGAAGACTGTGGCAATGGAGTAAACTTAATAGTGCCATCAAGTATATTTGTAATTGTTATGTCAACACATCTTGTTCGCCCTATGAAATAAAAAAATCATTGAATGATATCTTAACTTAGTAAACTCATAAGTTATAAATTATAGTCATTGAGAATGATCAAGGCTTGTAAATTCATACACTAAATTTTAGTGCCTAAAATATGCTTAAAAATGTATGCAACTAAGATCTTAAATAATTATGATTATTTTTTAAATAAAATCAATATCATCCCAATATTTTTTAATTAAAACTTGTAAGAATGATAAGTACTTTTTGGTTCATGTGTTAAATAATTATTGTTTTAATGGGACTGTCAGGTTGGGCCTTATTTTTATCATTTAATTATCTACGATTTGATTCCATCTTAAAATGTAGAAATTAAGTACTGTAGTATTTTAAGGTTTCAAAAAAAATTCCGTTATAAAACTATTGATAACTACTTAGGTACATCAGAAATTAAGAATAATTATAAATAAAAATAATGCTCTTTAAATGAAAAAAAAAATCATGATCATGGCAAATATCTTCATGCAATGTATATAAAATAACATTTCACATATTGAATTCTATTAACCTTGAAGCAAATGCATTTACATATAACCTAAAATGTAATATGACTTTGCAAGATTGATGAACAAATGCACAAACTCTACAGGCCTGACGACTGACGAGTTACCAAGATGAACTCGATGGGCCGGCTTTGTAGTATATGGGTGAAAACATATTAATAATTGAACGATGAAGTATAAATATTATGTCTAAGTTGAAAAATGAGCCATTAACTTTTTAGTGCTGGTTAAAATCCTAAAACTCGGTGGACCTAAATCATGCATGTTCCTGGCACTGAACTTATAAGCCCTGGTAATAACTTTTAAAAGACAATTTATATAAGTTTATTAGTTGGCTTACTAAGGTTGGCAACAACGACATTCTGGGGAACATATGGAAGAACATCAGTGACTTGTGCAGCCATTCTTAATATTTCAGGATCCTCTTCAAAATTATCCAGAGTTACATGTTTGTTATGATTTCTAGCATTTTTTGCCAATTCCAAAAAATATTTTTTTTTATATTCATCCTAAAATCAAAATTTTATTAGACAAATCATAGTATATAAAATATACCAATATTATTCTATGCTAATAATTCTATTATATTTTAGTATCATACTTTATCGTTCTTAGTAATATTTGAAGTAGATATGTTGAGTTCTTGTGAAATGGCTATTTCCACCCTGGACATTAAAGTTTCATTAGATTCGTCTTCAGATCTTTGAATCACCTCGAGAAGTCTATTATTGTTTTTCAAATATTTTTAATTTGAATATTAAATTAATTAAGGTACTAATTAAAACATTCAACAGTTTACTTACTTGTACTCAAATTTGGTGAATGGAACAAAAAAAAACCAAAATATTTCAGTAAAATTTTTTGATCCGAGCACTGATAAATTAATGTTTGCAAATGATGGTCGAGTAATTGTTAAAACTACTGGTTGTAAATTGTCACTTATTAAAGCTGGTACATTAGAAAATCTAGTGTTTTGAAAACAAAAACAATTATTATAGTAGCAGGTATCTAAAAATAACATTTTTATTTTTTATTTACCTAAGTAAAGCACACTTTCCATTAGTAGAAGCTCCTTCTGGAAATAAAAGCAATGTTTTTTCATTATCGTTAGCTAAAAATTGTTTCAATATAGTGCTCTCCGTTGTAATATTGTCATCAGTTAATGTAGATATCAGCCCAAAATACAATGCCACAGGTCCACTGAATACAGTTGTTGGCTGAAAGGTTGGATAAAAATAAAAAAACTATAGAAATTTATAATTGATAAATCTAAATGTAAATACATACAGTAAAGCTTCCCGTTGCCAAATGTAACGGAATATGATCAAATAATGACAAATAATTTGAAACCAATACTCTGCTGTTCTTAATTGAAGAATTTTCTTTTTTAACTACAATTAATCCAAGAACGCCAGACATAATTTTTAGAAGTGGTCTATAAACATAAACCATGCCATTAGTAAACAATCATAATAATATACAGTTAATTTGTAAATTTACCTGCGAATATTAGGGTAATTGCTCAATATCACTGTTAAAAGTAATGCATTTATTGCAATAAAAACTCTTAAAACAACTAAGATAACTCCAAATGGAAAATAAGCAATTAATCCTAGTGTTTCATTTACAGTCTGTGGAAACCTAAAAATTAAAATCATTATATTTTTCAAATTCTTCATTATAAAAGATACATTACAGTTAATTATCGTATTAATAAACATTTCTAAAAAACTTATTTTTAAATGTAATAGCTAAAATATTTAATGATCTTAACTAATAATAACAGTTTAATACATTGTACTGAAATAATTAACATATTGATATAATGATGATATGTGACATTTTTATACATTCAACCTTACAAACAAAATATCTGACAAAATGTATCGAACCTTTTGACAGATTATATAACTCAGTTTTCATTGTGTATTTTGTTACGATAAACACTCAAGGCGTGTAAAAACTTAAAGAAACCAACTGAAAACCAGAAATCATAACACAACGATAATAGCTCACCTTGATTTTTCCACTAAATTTTCAACTTTAATATCGGGGCTCATTGTTCGGAAGATATTGTGTTGATCTATACGTGAAACGAAATATTTAAATGGATTTCTAGGCCCGAATGTGTTCTTGAACAGTGGAATTATTATTTAGAGTAAAAAATTTAAAAAATACATAACATTAAACTACCTATTAAAGTATAAAACATAACACGACATATTTACCACACAGACAGATAGATTAAATTATCATTGCATTATCAATTATAATTCTTAAACTTTGATAACAGGTCTGATATCTTCATTGCTCGGTCAGTTGTAGTTGTAGGTATCAGCTGCTGCCTGCTACCGCGGTTTATCCGTGCTGCTTACTGCTTACTCTTACTCATCAGTTTTTACTGCTTACCGCTTACCGTGGACTAAGATATTTATGTCTTAGACAGTAAGTTGTTAGTCAGCGGTTATAAAGAATTGCATAGTACTACACTACTAGTTCTTTAAAAATATATAATACATAATCGCCAGTCAATGTCATAATTAAGGCTGGGAATATAATATCCTAAAAACCTCCAAAATTTCACCTTAAAATTCAAAATACTAAAAAATTTAAAAATGATCTATCAATTGAAAATTGTCAAAAAATGCAAAATAAAAACTTCTTATTCTGATTCAAAAATGCATGAAACGTATGTTATGTTATAAAACGATCATCGCCTAGCTTTTGAAAACAATGCAAACTGCATCAATATCCCACACATAGCTGCATAAACGGAAATCCATTAAAATTTCAGTGGGGGCTACATTTTTTAACATCAATGTGAGAGGGGGGGCTTCGTAACCACTCAACTAAAAAACTGTATATTTTAGGGTGGCTAATAGTATTTGGGGTGCCAAGCCCTCTCCCCTCCCCACGATTTCAACCATAGCTGATATAATGGTTAAATAATTTCAAATTTGTTACGTCATGTCCGTCATGAGACCATGACGTCTTGTTACGCTGACATTGACATACTATAACTACAGGTACTTACAACCTGTTAAGTACCTACTTATGTACATATTTTGGTCTCGAATAGACGCATCCAAACTTTAATCCACGGCGAATAAGATATAATATTATCTTAGTCAAAGTACACGACTTTCGCATACTTTCGTAACTAGAGGGCACTGCCGTATACGATTTGAGTGGATCGGTCAATTCTGAACTCGTAAAATGAAATAATATTATTTATTAGTTATTAGTTATTACCAATGCCCAATGGGTCAAGCGGTGCGTAGCGTGCGTTTATGCTCTGTAGGCACAGTATTACACTTCAAAAATTGAAAAATTATTATTTCATTATTACATTACACAGTATCTTATAATATAATATATTATTTAATATTATCGATTATCTTCAAAGTTCGTAGGAAACGCCAGTGGCGCACAGAGGTATTTTGAGAGCACATGCAACTATCTTAAGTTACCCACCCACCCATTTTTTTTAATTTAAAAACAAAACATTTTTTTATTGAACTGTTATCTGTAAGTGTAAATCACTTAAAATAACTAGTCATACTTTACTCCTATACTTTATCTAAGTACCTATAACCAAAGGGACTATACCTACCCACCCACCCACCACGAAAGCACATGCAGTTGCACCCCTTGCTAACCTGTCTGGGCGCCACTGGGAAACGCCACGCTATAACGTAATATTATTACACAACGTAATAATATTACATAAGATTAAATATGACTACATTTTTGTAGTCTTTACCGCACTATAGTAATATACTACTTATACTAATAATATATCCTCGAATATATCGATATCGTATTATACGATACTTCATAGCACCTACCGTTGTTATTATATTATGTGCACAGTAGCACGTTAGCGATCGCATACGTACAATGAGTAGTGACAATAATTTATAATATCGATTATCATTTATCGATAATAAAACATTGAACGCTCGTGCCCGTCTCGGCCGTGTACTCGTCACGTCTAATCAGTATTGCATCAGTGGTGCCGAAGTTTTTAAAATGTGGTCGGGCAATTTCAAAACTTTGCGGCCTCAATATCTTAATTATTTTATATAGAGGTACATACCCTAACATACATTTACTCATAATCATGGTTTAAATATACTCCTGCTAATAATAAAGTTATGATGTAATAAAATGTGGCTTGCCGGCCACATTTTTGAAAAAAGAGGTGGGGCCATGGTCCGACGTCAGCATGGACTTCGGCGCCACTGTATTGCAATTGATTCGCAACGTATTTATTTTATTATTATCATTTAAACGTGCGTATTATCTGTTTATTAAAATATTTTGTCTTTGAATTAACATTTTTTTAAACTGATTAATAACAAATAATGAGTACAGTCTGTGACTGTGCAATCGAAAAACTATTTTTAAAACCTTCCGATTCTCTAAATTTGAATGAAAAAAAAGTATCATTGAGATATAGGCCCACACCAAAATTACCTTCTATAACGATAAAATCTAAAAGTTATACTTGAACATTTAAATATGAATATTACAGTACTTCTAAGTGATTATCAGGTAGTAAAAAAAACGATTAAAATAAATCTGTTGGCCTTGTGTTATTCTTTTCTGTGAAGAAAATGTTTGGACTAAATACTGCAATTACTTTGAATACTTTGATTTGCCCAAACTGAGAAGTGATCTTCCGATTATATCACTCGACGGAAGAATTTCAAAAACCTAATGTTCACTTTTAATTTATTTAAAAACAACAAATTTATACGAAAACTTACCACAAGTAACTATATTAATTTTATTAATACTGACTATTCCAGTACCCAGTTACTGGTGCGTCAGCAGAACGATCATTTTCGGCCCGAGAAATTTCCAAGAACAAAATCGTCTTTCATCGTTATCAATGTTTTCTATTGAAAAAAAGTTATTAATAGAGTTAAAATAAATCCTTTCATTTTATGATTAAGTGATAGAAAATTTGTTAACGAAAAATAGGCAGGACTATTGATTTAGTTTATTAGTAAAAGAAAAGTTTTGTAGGTATTTATTATTTTATTTAAAAGTCTTGACGAATTCAACAAATTATTTTACGAGTTGTACTAATATTATAAATTTATAAGGTGATTTATTTTTTTAGTGCAATAAATAATAACTATTAAGATTTAAAAATTTAAAATATGAAAAAAACTTGTGTATAAAATTAAATTTTTTAAACTGATGGTGGAGCCCCCCACAAATTCATTGTCTTATAATTTTCAAGGCATACCTACATAAAGTTGAAACCCACGCTACGCTACTGAGGTCAAATGTCAACTACGTGCATAATCCAAAAGACACAATTAAAAAAATACATAAATGATAAAATGTATAGTATAGGTACCTATTATAACTGACCCGTGCACTTAGTTGCCAGTAAAAAAAGGACAAAATGTGTTCAATTCGTTATTTAAGATTCAGAGTAATTGTGTTCAAAAATGTAATAAAGAAAAAGAAAAAAAGAAAATATTTAATTTTATATCATGGAATAGTATTAAATAACTTTTTTTGCATATACGAATAACCGATTGTTTCAGAAACGAACAAAATATATGCGGTTATGATTTTAATGCACTCGAGTAAGCAATATAGAGACCAAATATCAAATAGGTACCGGTTAAAATT
The DNA here is from genome assembly GCA_027563435.1 of Nasonovia ribisnigri. NCBI lineage: Eukaryota > Metazoa > Arthropoda > Insecta > Hemiptera > Aphididae > Nasonovia > Nasonovia ribisnigri. The sequence goes on from JANEHU010005111.1 coordinate 69,369, forward strand.
ATATCTAGTCATAATCATAATTCATAATAACAATTTTATTTTTAGGTAACCAGGGGCAACCATTTATAAACGTAAAAAAATTAAATTTCCATCGTGAATCTCAAAATCATTATATGACTGTGTGACTCCTCATTAAAATGCAAATTCTCCCTCCCCCGCCTCATCTAGTTATAGTACATTATTATTATAAGTTATTAACAAAAAATAAATAATAATAAAATCAATAGTAATCCATATATTGTTTTTTTATTAATCTAAAAGACTAAAACATTGACATTTTTTAGCTTTTAAGAATTTTTCTAATGCAAATAATTTCAGAAATTATAATTTTTATTATAACACAAAAATAATAAGCGATTGAATAACTCTAAGTGGGTAGGAAAAATAGTGAGTTGTTCGACGATATCTTTCAAGCAGTGGATGAATGACTGCCGACTTGTTAGAAACAGCTTTTGACCCACGATCACTGCAGGAAACCGGACAATTCTAGGCAATTTCCGGCAAAATCAGGGAACATCCATTCCGGCTTTACTGACATATTGCACGATAGAGGATTTGTGGTGGACTGACTGGATTGTCGGACTAGGACGCCGGGCCCTCAGGTTCTCGTTGGGCCGCGACGACAGGCACAGTGCACTATAGTCTATAAGTTATAACTAGAGTGCGGATTTGTATGTATTAAAAATTCAAAAATATGTACATATATATGTATTTAATTTTATTCAAATATGTAATTTAAAATATAAGATATGTAAAAAAAAAAAAAGTTTTTTCTTGAAAAAAAATAATAAAATGAGTAAATTAAATAAGTACGTAAAATGTAGTGCTCGACGGCGATAATTAATATGACATGCAGCAGCCAAAGGTCAGGTTCAGGATCAGCAAGAGAACGAGTCTGAAAATCAGTCGTTGCCGAAGGACGACGATCACGGAAATTCTGCCCGCGTCCGTGAAACCAGCGCGTGTTTGTTCTGTGGTTATATAAGCGCTCGGCCAGGTGGTTCGGACTATAAAAAGCTTGGCTGCAGATCGAGGTGTGCGTCGGACCCGGAGATAGTGATAATAGAAACTTTTCGAGGTGACGATGAAACCAAAGGGTAAGAAGCGTGGCGGTGGCAGTTTGGACACGGATTCAAGAGTTCCGGCGAGCATATAATTAGAGGAAACTCGCCGGTTAATCGCATGCTGAAATTATGTAACAAAATTAACAATTTTGATTTTTCCACGATTCTTCAACATTGTTACGGTCTAAATATGATGTAACACTCTTAATTCATAATACACTATGCAATATGCATATACGATATATTATACTTATAACTTACTTATTTTGTTATTCTATTTGGTACTATTAATTGTATATAATCCATTGAAACTGCTACGCTTCACACCACCCTTCAGTTGTTCAGTTTCATTTCATATTTTCACCGTCACTTCCGTTGATTCCTCCGCGATCATCAACTCGGATGTCACAATCTCCGGTTCCGACACCAATTTGGGCACACGCACCTCGACCTCGATCTTCAGCCTGGGGTTACCGTCCGGTTCGCCCTGCCACTTGCCCAACCACAGAACGAACACGTGCTCGTCGTCGCTCACGGGCGGGACGGTTTCACGGACGCGAACAGCTTTTCCTTAACATATTATTTCGGTGGTCCTTCGGCGATGGCTGATCTTCAAACTCGTCCTCCTGCTGATCCTAGTCCTTTTCCTGATTCTGCGTCTGCGGCTGCACTTTATATTTTATATTTATCGCCGTCGAGCACATCCTCCTGCTCTGCCGGCTGATTCACGTTCGGCCGCATCTAGTAGAACACCGCATCGCTGTCGGCTGTGTGTAGCTGCAGTGAGCTAAGCCGTCGTCGCAGCCCAACGAGAACGTGCCCAGGCCACTTCCCCTCCATCAGCTACATGGCATTCCAGTCCGACAGCCCGCCGCTAGTCCTCTCGTTGTCCTTAGTGCAATATGTCTCCAAAACCTGCGCAACAACCACGTACGGATTAGATACTAATTACTATTTTAACAATAGAACTTATTTATAGATTACATTATACATGTATACATAATACATATTATTTTGTACAACGCATACACGATACACCTTAAAATATTTTACAGTCATGAGGTGAAGTTCCAGAACAACGTATACCTACAATTTCGAAACCAAATTTGCTAAATAAGTTGTCTTCTAGATAGGAAACTAAATTGTGTAATCCGATGTTGTTAATTTGTTATTTTCAAAATTGTTTTCGATTTGATTTGTTCTGGCACTGTGGATGCCTAATATATTAATATAGTTATATACTTATATCTTAAAAGTAATAATAACTATATTTTTACGAACCTATACGATTATTTTCATTATAATAATTTCGCGTTACTTACGTTAGGTGCCACCACAGAATAACTTCCGGTTCCACGGAATGGACATTCCCTAATGGTACATATTATACGGAGTCTCTCTAGTCTGCAACCTGCATTTCTCTTCACGTTTGATAATTAATATAAATAATTAATTTTTAAAACATTAATTTAAATAAATAAATCTAGTTACTATGGTCCTAAATATTATTTAGTTTTTAGCATTTAAAACGGAAAAGTGATCAATTATTAATTAGGCAAATGTCTATTGGCAAAATAAATTAACACCGGGAGCGCTGTTGACGCCTGTCGTACTGATGGTTAGGCGTGTTCCGTCAAGTCGGTATGGTACTATCAGCTTGTATATGCCCGACATTTCGTATACGTTTTGCTTTAAGCAGTGGTCGAAATAGGGGGGGGGGGGGTAAAGTAAAATAACCGATATAAAACTATATCTATACATCCCGAATAGGAAGATACAAATTGTTTCCACCAGAGCGTATTTTGTTAATTTGCTGTGTATTTATACCATATTATTCATATTAATTTTATACCTACCTTATTAAAAGTTATAAGTTATTACTTTTAACTAAAATCTGCAGATAATTAGAATGAACATTGGATATAAATTATGAATACAAGCTAAGGAGGCTGGAGTAGTAAAATAGGTACCTAGTCCCTCTCAAAAACTACACATAGCCTCCCTACTAGAAAAAATATTCTCTGAACTCACATAATAATTAACTAAAATGAATAAATAAAAATTTGAATTTATTTAAATTTTTATTTAGATTACCTACCTATAGTTACAATATACTTACAAGTTACAACATTATTGATATAAAATTCGATCGATATATTATAATATATTGAACTCACGAGTCACGAAACACGAAATGGTTAAAACATATGATAATAGTTATAAACTTCAACAGATATAATATTGTATTGCGTTGTATAAATTATGGAGTGGCCACAGCACCCCACCCAAACATTTAAGGGTGAGTTGCTCCACTAAATATATAGGCTATAAATTATAAAATACGATTACAATTTTTTTTTATAAAAAATATATTATAAAACGGTGATAAATCAACACAACGAGGCTAATTTTATCTAACGGACCACAATAATAATAGTATAAATATAGAAAAGTTTCGAAATTAGAATATATTCGTTAGAACGGCGTTGACCGTCTATTTGAGAGGATTGACCCAAACTGTGGTCTGTTTGGGTGAATATTTGTAAACCGCTTGGGTGATTGATTATTCCTCCAAAAATACTTTTTGGGTGGATAAGTATGAATAAGTTTATACTTTTTAGGTAAATTAATTTATTGTATTGTAATGTATTATAGTTTCGATTGAAAAAATAAAATAATAAAATAAAATCACATAGATACAAATATACAATACACATAATTAACAATAATGGACTACCAAAAAGATATTGGTATAGTTGCATATTATTGTAATTTAGTAATGTACAGTAAAAATGCATAAAAGCCCAGTACCTCACCAGTCAAATCTGAGTTCATTTATGATAAAACTATTAATTTTAAATGTTTGGTCAAAATTTACATTTGGTTGACAATATAGCGACGAAAAAAAATTCGAAACTAACAATATAGTAAAGTTCAAACGATCTACGGCACTACGGCCGACTTACTTCCTATTAATTGTATTGATTTCCAATATGATCAATGATCATACTAAAAGGACGAGGGTCGAGGAGACTATTATAACTTAGGTCTTAGTATAACTAGATCATTTTCCTTGAACTGTTTTTCTATACTTTTAGAAAAAAATTAATATGAACATTTTAATTTCAGGATGAATAATTAAAAAACGTCACGAGTGAGTTATTTAGTTTAGCCATAAAAGTAAGAAGTTTCGAATTAAAACGTTTTGTACCTACCCGTTATTGTTATTATTATTATTATTATTGTTGTTGTTATACCTACTATAAAAGCTTTTTTTCTGTTAATAACGTTAATGGAAAAGAACCCTATAAAAATGTAAATAAACGAAAGTATTGTGGGCGTGTCATTCTGTTTTTATTTTTCTATTATAATTTATTTTGAAGTATCAACAATCAACAGCAACAACTGTCAGTAATAGGATTTTATATAATTATTATGGGGTGATTCGAAGGCTTTATATGTTTATATTACAACAATAGAATCTTACTTCATCTATAATATTCTTATTTTTGAACACGTGTGCCTATAAGAATGCTATAATTTAAATTATAAAACTTAAACTTTAACTATAAATATTATATAATATACCGTAAAATAAGTTGTCGATCAACTATACTGTATAAAAAAGCACTAAGTCTGTATAGTACGTTAAACATTAACATTACGTAATACATTTTTAGGAGAGGGTAGAGTGAACTCGATAAAAATATACTATGTAGGAACATTTTAGGTACCTACAACTATACTTACCCACATAATTATTGTCATTGCGCGTGTACAGAATAGTGAAAACCACAACCGAGCGCAACTGAATCATGATAAAACCACAAAATCGATTTCAGCGGCAATTTTCTGGACGCGCCATCGCCAACTTATCTATCTAGAGCAAAAGAGTTCATAGAACGTATTATCATCTATATATATAAAAATGAATGTATGTGTGTGTGTGTGTCCATATTACCATGGTTACCAAGGTTGCCAAGGTTACCAAGATTTCATAATAATTATTATTATTTATTTCAATATAACTGAATTCAATTGCAACTATTATAAGAATTGCAACTATTAAAAGTTAATTTTTTATTCCCAACAACAAACGATCGATAAATAGTCCCGCAGTTCAAGCACTCAAGAAGCGGGAAACACGAGCCGCGGAAACAGACGGGCAAAGAGAAGCCAGATTGAGGACCAACCGAGAACGGCAGTCCCGGGCCCGCTCATCGGAGACTGACGAGCAAAGAGAAGCCAGATTGAGGACCAACCGAGAACGGCAGTCCCGGGCCCGCTCATCGGAGACTGACGAGCAAAGAGAAGCCAGATTGAGGACCAACCGAGAACGGCAGTCCTGGGCCCGCTCATCGGAGACTGCCGAGCAAAGAGAAACCAGATTGAGGACCAACCGAGAACGGCAGTCCTGGGCCCGCTCATCGGAGACTGCCGAGCAAAGAGAAACCAGATTGAGGACCAACCGAGAACGGAAGTCCCGGGCCCGCTCATCCGAGACAGATGAGCACCGAGATGCAAGATTGGGGACCATGCGAGTAATGGGTGCTCGATCCAGACGAACCACCGAATTGAACCTTTGTGCACTACACTATGATGCCGATATTAATTACAGCACACACTCAAGCGTGGCCATCGGAATAATGGATGTACTCTGCATTTATTGTAGAGCATTTAAGTTTAAGAATGAAGCACCAGGAATGTGCTGTGCTCGGGGTAAGGTAAATTTGCCAGCCTTGCATGCACCACCCGAACCATTATCAACGTTGGTGGCAGGCGATACGAGCATTTCGAAACATTTTTTAACAAATATCCGTCGTTACAATTCGTGTTTCCAAATGTGTGTGGCCTAAATTTGGTAAATCCATGCTTCTCCCATGGACAGCTGTATGTTGCCTGCTCCCGCGTCGGGAGCCCGAATGATTTATATGTGTACGCACCAGATGGTTATACGAAAAATATTGTGTATCACAATGCACTTATGTAGATGGCAAGCATAAACCATTAAAGAACCATTAAAAATGCTTTTTTAATTTTTTAACAAATTTAGGTTAAAAAAGGTTTAGAGATTAATAAAATCACTAAAATACATATAGAGTAGGTATTTTTAATGGGCAACGAGGTGCACGAGGTCAGCTAGTATCTTGATAAAATATTTTGTCATCGCATCCAGTCCATGCATGTAAATTGTAATATACTGCAACGAAAATGGCGGATGCACATACTCATAATATTGTAGTACCTTAACCCATGTACCATTAAACTATAAACGCGTTATAAACGACATTTTCCGTCGGTCAATCTTATTTAAGCAAACGGCCGTTCGCGGTCCGATTCTCGATCTAATCTCGTTTTCGTCAGTGCGTATTATTTTCCACCATGAAGTGTAATTTTATATTGGTGTGTTTTGCGACGACGATATTCCAACGAAACAACAACAGTCTTAAATCGAGTAAATTGCGAGCTTCGTCGCAGTCGTCATCATCCGCGACAAAGAGGTCTGCCGCCGAAACGCGTCACTCGTTTTCATATGCGCTGAGATAAATCTGCGCACCACACCATCCATAAATTCTAATAAAACATTTTACAAAACTATTCATCAGCTACAGGTAAAAAAATTATTTTATGTTTTACGATGTAACGTGTGCATAATATAAGTTTGTATTAAATACAGTAAAACTTCCTTGGTAAACAAGTCGCGTTATGCGCGTAGTCCGATGATTCTTATTGGTTTAATATATTCGGGGGCTGGAATCCTGAATTAAACCTTTTAATGTAGACCTGCGTAAAATAATTTTTCTCAGCTTTTAAAAAATTGTAATCAAAAATTGTATTTAGACAAGTACTACACAAAGCATTTATTTACAAACAGCACCATCACAGTGGTGTAATTATGTGGTGGCCTAGCTTAGACTTGAAGCCACAAGAATGAAAATTAAATTAATGAATTACAAACATGCACCTTTGAATTTTTATATTGATGTTTTTCTATAAATTTCTAATTTCATGTTTTTAAAATAATTTCTAAAAAAATTATTAAATAAACATTTATCTAATAACTTGTTTTATGTGAGATATACATTTGTACTATTTGTAGGTATCTTATAGTGTTTACCCATATTACCTGATATAATCATTTACAATTCACTAATTGGTAACGATAAAACTTTATCTTATCTGTTACGACTATTATACAACATTGAATACATCCGCAGACGACAGACCAGTAGACCATAATACATATTAGTAGGTACTTGCCTTCATTGTAGTCAACACTCAACTGTATGACAGTAGAGTTGGAATTAGAAACTTAAATTTTGACCATTATAATAATATTATGTTCTCATTCAGTTATATGTCTTATACAAAAAAATAGTGCAATTTCCGTTTCTACGCTGCAGCTGTAGCAAATAACTACTATAATAAAGGCTTTTAAATCCGATCAAACGTCTTAGCTATCCTAGGTATTATATATACATATTATTTATAAACTCAATGGCACCCGAGCCCTATTTATTATTTATTATTAATGAATAGTATGTATATCATATCATATTTATATAATATTAGGTATAATAAAGTTTGAAAAAAGATGAATTATATTATTATAATTTCGTGGTTAGTAGTGGTATGTATATGTGTGGCCTGCCGTCTGTGTCATATACTCGTGTTTGTTTAATCTCGTTAGGTGACGGCGAATTTCAGTCAAATTTGTTTCAAATTTGTTTCAGATTTGTAATAGAAGTTGCGTTTAGGATTTTAAGCTAGACATACGTGGTTGACGCCATTTTTAACTTTTTTGTTAAAATATATCAGATGCACAAATTGAAAAGAATAATGAGGCACTGCCAGTTACCAGATACTGTTATAGTTATTAAGTTACAACTGTTACAAGTCTGGGAATGTACAACACACAAAAACTTAAATATGTCCTAAAAAATGCCTTTAACATTCAAAATAATGCACTTATAAAATGCACTCAAATTTTGAATTTTAAACAAATAGTAAACTAATTATTCTCATTTATATTCCGCCGTCACTCATCTAGATTTTTATGTCGTGTTATGGATCCGTTTGAAAAATTACAACTATTAATATTCGATTAGGTAAAAACTTTGTTACACATTACAAAGTTACATATTTAAGTAAAAATCTTACAATTACATTTTTAAAAACCCATATTTTAGAGTTAATTACCCTAAAAAAATTTAAAAAAATTACCTAAAAATTGAAAATTACCAAAAAAAATGCAAAATAAATACTTCTCATCCTGATTCAAAAACACATGAAACATATTATATAGGTAGGTATCAGGTATGTCATAGAACGATCATCGCGTAGTTAGCTTTATGTGTTAATTATAATCAACGAAATTGTCACCTGACGTTGATTTATACAAAATAAAACAAAACAATGCGGAGTGCATCGTGCATCATTTCCGTTGCTATACTTAAGCAGATAGCTGCGCTATAATAAAAGGTTTTAAGCCCGAATGCTCTATCAATCGTAGATGCACATAACATATATACCTACATGTATATTTATACAAGCGCGATGTGACATCCGAGCCCTGATCGTATTATATTGTTATTATTTATTATTAATGAATGAATAATATGTGCATCTGCACAATGTCCAATATAATATATAGTATATACAGTCTGAAAAGAGAGGAATTATATAATATTATTATAATTTCGACGTTGGCAGTGGTGTGTATGTGTGGCGTGTGTGTCGAGTGTGTGTGCGTGTGTGTGCGTAGCGTCGTTCGGCGTCGACGACGGCGCTCGGGGGTGGGCGAAATGTCGACGTGACGCGCCGACCGAGACGTGAATGCCTATAGTACGGTGCAGTCCCGCGCGCGCCGGCTCCTTTGCCGCGTCTCTACCGGTGTCCGTCCGTGCAGTGTGTGGCGTATAATATTATCATCATCGCTGTAAACCGAAGTTCTGCCGCGGACGATATTCGACGGTAATTTTGTACTTGCATTAATACAGGTACCCCCGTGTCGTCACGTGCGTTTCGGACGAGAATTTGGACACATGGATCGAGGTAAAGAAAAAATATACAATAAATACCTTACATAATTAAAATTGACAAACACCTGTATACAACATTTCGTAATATTACAATCGACGAGGCGGTTACAAAGTTAAGATCAATTTATTAAATGTATCTCAAATTTTCTAACGGGCGTACAAAACAAAATATACATTCGCACGTGTAGGTACCTACAGTTAAAACGTGACGGTGGCTTATATTATATTATAATATTGCCTAGAATAGAGAACCTTTTTTATATACTTGAATAATATATCTGATATTATATATATTATAAGAACGTGTTTTTTTTTGGACATTTGGAAAGGTAGGCACCTACTAATAATAATTTAGCTTGGCAATTATCTGTAAGAAAACGATTTAAATAGTTTAATAGTGCATAGATTATATTCTCAATAGAATTCTTTTCTTTTCTTTAGTTATTTTTTAAATTAATCTATTTTATTTACAGGTCATAAAGATTGTAGGTACCCATATATTATCAATCTTAAAGTTTTTACAAAGTCTAAATCTAAAATATACACAACGTTTTAGATACATATTAAGTCTAGTGCATATTATCTAATTTGGTAGACACCTATAAAATAATTAGAGTAGTTATAGTTTTAGTTATTATAGTTATTAATTACTCATAAATAATTTTAAGATTTTACCCCTAAAAAAAGAATTAAAAAACATCCATTTTAGAAAGTTACAAAATATTGAGAAAACAATAATACGAGTATATAGGTATTGTATATCAAATATAGTATAGTGTACCTATACAATATATTAATATATTGTGCCATGTTATAAAGGCAGGGAATATTTTAATTTAAAACAAATTTAAGAAACGAATTTGAAACGAATCAACACATTTAATAAATTAAAATGTTAGTATTTTTTTTTAAAGTTTCTATTTTGTATTACAACATTATGTAGGTAGGTACTATTGGTATATTTAAAGGTAATAATAAATATTATTACTAGATAACATACTATTTATTTTAAATATGTAAACTTTAAAATATAAAAAACATAAGCAAACGTCCATACGATGAACGCCTATAGGCTATAGTATAATGCCTAACGATACAACTTATGATTTAAATTTTAAACTCTTAAGTATTCTATACACTAGACTGTAACTACAGTCATGTTAAAATAATGTATTGAAATTAAAATGTAATTTACAATTTGGTTTTTAAATTTATTTAATATGATATTTATTAAGTATGATTAATTAATAAAATATTATTTTTAATTCTAGTACCGAATGAAGCTTTTGTGTTTACAATATGTGTTCCAAAAAGAAAATTTCTTTTCCTTTTATTTTAAGTTAATTTATTTTCTGCATAGAATCAACAATTTTAAACGTCTTTTATCATATGATGCCATAACGGTAATAATTACAACAAAATATTTAGGTATCGATAGTCAATCTTCAGTATAAAATGCTTAACAGTTAATAAATATAAAATATTACATAGTTATTAATTTTTTATAGTTATATTTGTAGCAAACTATTGTAATTTGTAATTAGGCACCTGCCTATTAATTTTCATCATAATATCAAACACATGATTTTATATGAAAAAAATTATGATTATTGAGTTTTCCGATTTAAAATAATACTATTGAAACCCAGATACATTTATAAAAGAAAATCATGAATTTTTCTAGTATATCTTTCAAAATCTTAAGTTTCCAGTAAGCGACAAAATAACTATTGATTCTATTTCCTGTGGATATTCAAATATACATCCCCCATTTTTGTTTGTTTAGATATTCAAATACCATATCATAACTTTTTAACATGGAGGTGCTAAGAGGACTTCCTATTTCAACAACAGGGGTGACGATAATTACAAGGGTGTCTGTGAAGTATAATAATATTCGTTTTAGTCGCACTATTCTGGGTTCTCACTCCCTCTTTCAGATTTTTGTTGTTTATATTATGGTTATTAAAACGTCCACACCCGCCGATGACACACTCGATAATATGTTTTCTCCATTGTTTCACGCCTTCAAATTCATAAATCTTTAATGCCTAAATAGCATCATATGACGAAATTTTCTCGATATAATCTACATTCCACATATATCAAAGTTATTAACATTTTTTTGGATTACTAATTCATCATATTAAAGATGCTGATTTTCTTAAGTTGTAATTTGTAATCAATCAACTTATATATCTGAAAAAAATCTTATTACTCAATTGGGTATATATTTGTACATGTATAAGTACTAAGTTAAGTATAAGTAACTAACAATTTCAATAATCAATATACCAGTATAGTATAGTATAAGAGTAAGTATGCAGATAATTTAAAAGTTGATTTTAAATTCTAGCAAAATTGTATACATTTAAAGACAAAATACTAAACCGTGATTATGTTTTGGAAGCATTAAAGTAGGATTCTCTATAGTGGGTGACAGGTTTTAATTATCTCTTTATGGACAGTCTTGCAATTTACTCGCATACGTTCCACGTCAGTCTATATTAAGCACGCCACGCTGAACACTCATTGCTCGAACCCTTTAAAGCTAAATCCAGTCTCCAGATTTATCATTAAGATTGATATATCCACCCTTTGAAAAAAAAAACTTAATAAATACATTATACATGCATATATATATATATATATACACGTTATACTCAACACTGAATACGTATTAACAACAAAATAATAGTTTGTATATGATGTAGTGATGTACTTTTTAAATATTATTATACATATAGAAAATTAGAAAAAAATAAGTAAACATTTTTCTTTCATTTTTCTTTTAAGTAAATGTTAAAAAAAAACGTATTTTTTTCAATTATACATTTTGTCAATTTTTTTTCACAAGTCTTTATTTAACGTATATAGTATAATATGACTATATAGGTACTTAGATACCTACTAAATAAATACCATTCTAAATACCTACACATTTTGAACAAACGTAAAATATCCTAAACCTACCTAGTTATGTATAGTCTATATGCATTTCTTGTATACTTTGAATTGTAATATAAATATATAATATCATCATAATATCATTTAGGTTTATAGGTAGGTACTATAATGTATGCAATTGTACATAGATATATGTTTATTGATTTTTTTTACAACAATAAAACATTAATTTTAAACTAAGAGGATTCTTGTATTGTAATTTTCAAATCATAGAAAACAATTTTTTTTTGATGTACATTTGTAACAAACGTTTGATGTAACAAAATGTAAGTTTTAAAAAATTCGATGTATTATTCTTAAAATATTATTGGTTTAAAAGTGGAAAAGATGGTATAAAGCCCCGTGTGAAACAATAAGCTCAGCGTCTGCCTGTATAATTTTAACCACCGCACGTGATTAGATAAGACCATGCGACTATGGATTTACTTTGAAAATATATATTGGGTAAATAAATCTAGAGTTTGTGCTCAGTATATATAATGGTTTTTAAACGTTCACATAAAATGTTGAAGGGTGAGCAAGATATCATCACCTCTCGCCACCACGCGCACGGAAGACGCACGTGTGTGTATATATTGTATAGTGTAGAGTATATATATAGAACGACAATAGGACTGAGGACGATAAGTGGATTTTTGTTTAATTACTTATGAACCCCAAACTTAACCAGTTGCTATTGTTTGCCAGTAAGGACGAAAGAAAAATATTTATTTCATCGGTTTGTTAAAAACACTTTGTAGAATACAAGACGTACGTTTAGAGTTTTAGACCAATAAAATTGTCTTTATAATATATTTAAAACAATAAATAGTTTGTATCTTGTAATATTTATGTTTGGATATCGTACATACATGTATTGGATGCACCTGTCAGACACACGAGTAAACTATGTAGTATAAAAACGTCCGTGTACATATTATATGCGTATATAATTCTGTGCAATGAAACTTCCTGTGTCGGCTGGCAAACTTTTTTTTCTATGGTATATTTATTTTTAGTGCATACAGGGGCCAGTAACCCTTTAAAGCGCCCGTCTCTGGCATCTTCCTTCTCAAATTAGACGAGTACATATTATTATACGTATTCCCCCGGGCTCCAGGAAAATTTCGTCTAACACATTCATTACTAGTGATCACTTAAGTATGTGTATATAAACATACTCTATATTTCTACCCTTTCGTTTGTTTACTCATTATATAAAACATAATATAAAATTATAATATATACAAAATATACTCGTAGGTATAACATTCGATGGTTATTGCCTATTGGTTGTAACTTATAACGTTTACAAGTTACAACAGCTATGATTTTCGTATTTTATGTACTTAAAATATATTTAATCTGATGAATTATAATATATTATAATTTATAATAGCCGATACTCAGTGTATACACTGCACGCGTGCTATACTTACTTACTTTAAAATATATTCAATAGAAAATATTATACATATTAAAAAGTACCTACTTCATTAAATAAATTCTACACATTTTTAGGATTGTTCTTATAACTATACGTACTTAACAACATATTAATATGGTATCTTATTAGTTATTACTTAATGTATCATTAATACTACACAATATACAGATATGAAGCTCTATAAAACTTATAATTTATCTAACATATTCAATTTATCAATCATGGTTTTGTTTATGTCATTATAATAACTATTATTACAATGTATTCCATTTCAAATTTCCATTTATGAGAAAATAAAACATTTGGAAACGAAACTAAGTTTAATTTAAGACCAATAAAACATTTACATTCAAAGCGTAGAAATAAATAAATAAACTAGACCATTAGAAATTGGCTATAATGAATTATTTAGTTATGTTCGTGAATATATTATCTACAATATTAATAAAAACGTGATTCGTACCTATATTGCAAATTTGAAACATGTTTTATTGGTTATTTTATTTAACAATATTAATGTTTTATAAGGTACTCCATTTAATATAAATTATAATTGTTTATTTGATTTTACATTAAACAGTACGATTCAAAATTTTTTTATAAATTATAAGGATGTTTAAATGTTTTAAAAACAGGCATTTTTGAATTAAGAAATATGAAATTGTTGTTTTTATTATTGTAAAAAGTAATTCACGTAAAATTGTATTCAAGGTCACGGGACAATATTTATTATTTAGCTTATCCACCTATAAAACCTATTATCAATAAAACAACTCCTAATTAGAGTAGTTACCTAATAATATTAATATTATTATTGACTATCACATTATGCAGTATTTCAGTATGCTTATTCTCTGTTCTGATAATAGTTCTGATCAAAATATCAAATTAGATGCCATTATCAGTATATTTATGTAAGTTCTATGTTAAATTTCTTGTTATTTTGTTATTAAATATTGTAAGAGAAAAATAGAGCAGTATGGCGTAAATATGTTAATAAGAAATATACACATCACGCTAAGTGAATACTACACGACACTAGAAAATATTGCATGTTTAATTGGATTATTAAATAAAAGCGTTATATTTGACAAATTTATTGTTTACAGTCAGTAGCAGAAAACAGCGAACAGCTTTGCTAGTATAAATGTGTAATCGAGGAGACTACAGATTATACTCACTATACTCTAGGTTGTAAAGTACTCCTTACATTATTATTTATCAATATATATTAAGCGTACTTAAAATAACTATTATATACTTTTCAAAAACAAATATTAGTAAACGCCATGTTATGATACTATTATAATTTATAGTACCTAATATTATATAGTATAATATTAAAAATAACATAATATTAAAGTCATTACAAAATTGGAGAAATACTAGGTATACAGTTAATTGTTTTTATTAAAGACTGTGGAACAATCGTGGACATAAAAGAAAAATGAAAATTATTGAAATTAAATCTTCCTGGTAAACTAAAATACATTGTACAATTATTAAGAATATGGATACATAGAACAAATTTTATAAATTTGATTTGAAATATGAGACTATAAAGTAAAGTTAAAATTTCTATAGAACGAATATTATGTTTTTGCAATTTTACACGAATAGTTGTTTCAATTATATAGTTTACTACAATTTTAATCAAACATCGACGGAATTTATAAAAATTATAAACCGGTCTATATATACTACCAATAACTTCATAATTTACATTAAATTTACGGTTTCACCACATTTCTTGAGATTTAATCACTTAACCGATTACATATAATATTGTACTATACGCGTACCTATATAAAATATAAATATACCGCGCCTATCATACCATGTTTATATACGTTTAAACTGCTAAAAAACTGAATACTACGTTTGATGGACTCTAATTATTTTGTTATATCACTGTATGAATGTATGATCGGTCCCTACCTCTATATTATAAGGTTGACAAAGACGTAAAATCTCGTGGAACGAATAAATACATTTTTCGCCGCTTCTGGACGAGTCGTGAACGGTAACGGAATATCAGATTAACCCTCCGCCCGACCATTCGTTTGAATTTCCACACTTCCGATTACACTTCCGGCAGTGGCGGCGTCGTTAAGCTTTGTACACCATATACCTACCTAATAATATATAAACGCATATACTAGTATAATACAAAAAAAAAATATATATATATACCAGTGATGCATTTTACACGAGACACTCATTATTTAAAAAACAATTAGCATTTTTTACATAACTTTAAGTGGTTAAAAACAACTTTTTTCTAAAAAAGTATACTTTTCATCGGTATAATTTTTTAATTGTTAACTTTTTTTAATGACAACGTGCATTTTTAATTCCTTATTCTAAAGCAGAATGTTTTTCGGTGTATAGGTTCTTCGATTATTCACATCAAACTTTAGACAATTATGATTTATGAGTTACACCTAAGTGGCTAAGTATATACATTTTACATGAGCGGAGTGGAGTAGTATCCTGCAAAATGTTGGTGCACTATACTCCACCCAACTAAACTTTAAATGCTTTTAACTTTTAATTTATAACTAATAAACGAATTGACCGAAATTTGATTTTTATAAATCAAAATACTCCAAATAATATTCTATTACAGAATATGAAATTAAAAATGTAGGTATGTATTGTCTCATTCAAAAGAATAAAAAACATTTTAAACAAATGGTAAAAAATGTTGTTTAGTAACGACTAAAAATTATGTAGGTAATAGAAATATTTTCAAAAACGTTTGTGTGTTCTGACTTGTATGAAATAAAGAGTATTTCACGTAAAATGGATTACACCGTATAAGCATGGCGTATCAGAACGACCTGCAGACGGCTGACAAATGAAATGGTTTTTCTTCTAATCGATATTTGTTATTTAATTCATAAAGACGATTTAGCACAATTTGTAAATCTAATTAAAAAAAAAAAAATGTATGTTAAAACAGTTAAAATTTAAGTCGAGCAGTTAGTTCTTTAGAATTATTTTAAAGAGCAATATATATTTTTCTAGTAAATATAATTCAAAACGTGATTCCTAATTTTTTCCAAACATTCCAAACCATTCGTTTTGAGAATTTTCAGACACGGGTCCGACCTAAATCTTAAGTTACTTGCTATCCGTATAATTTTCATAATTTTTTTTATACACGTTTTATACTGGTACCAATTTTTCATTTTTCACTCGTCAGGTCTTTCTGCAGTTACGTCCTGTGTATATACATGTACACTATATACCCATATTATATATACCGTTGACGCCGTATTATGTATTATGAATACCAGTGGAGCGCACATAATATATATCCGGTATTCCGGTGACCGTTGCAGCCGGGTAGTTATCGTGCTCCACTCGCAGCGTATATACCGCGCGTCGGCGGCGGCGGCGGTGCGGGCGGCGCCACGGCGAACACGCAAATTGGCTTCGGCCCGCGCCGCGAGTGACACGACCCCGCCGCCCACAAGTGCCGGGAAACGGGAATGACATATAATAATACACGGAATATATAGAATAATATCCTAGGGGCGGGTCGGATGGGTGCGAGAGGGGGTGCGCTTGGAAAAAGGGCCCGCAATTAGGTTAACGTTCCGCGCGTTTTACCCTCTTCCCGCGGGAGAAGCCCCGCGGCGGCGTCGGCGGAATCCGGCAGCCGGGAAAGCTCGCAGTAATATATTATGACTCATCTGCCGACGCCGCCGCCGCCGCCGCCGACCCGTTGCCAACGGTGACGAGATGAAAAACGCACGCGCCTTTTTGTCCGTCCGTCCGCGTCTTTTACCGCGAACACCTATATCGGCACGCCGCCGTCGGCTTCTCGTGTCTGGAACACGTACGAAGAATGCGTCCGGTCCGCGTGCGTACACGGTACAGCACAACACGCGGCGGACGGCGTCGGCGGTCACCTCGTCCGTATACCGCCACACTCCCGCACGTGAGTCACGAGCGGTTCCCGTTTACGTGTTGTATATAATAACATATGCACTCGCACAACGTCGCGCGAGACACGTTGATGACCGAAATCTGCACTGCTGCAGTGACGTGTTTGCGTGTATTATTCACTATTGTCACGATGGCGCACACGTCTCACGTCACTGCGCGCGGCGGTGTGAAATCGCCAATCTGCCGATATACTACAACCATAGGCCTTTTACTAATAGACCGGCCCACGTCATGTTTCCGCCGAGCCAAGATAGGTGGCGCTTTTCGATTACCGAGTCACTCTGATGCGGTAAAAAATATATAATATATTTATTCACTGCGCTATGTGTCAGCTCTATTTGCAATGTTTTTGGTATAGGATGGGCTGGTCTATAAATAAAAGGTTTATGATTACAACAAGTCACCAACAACAACCTTAATGATATGATCACGTTAAAGGATAATAATTATAATATTGTATATATACGCAGAGCCACGTTTAGTGCCCCCCCCCCAACGGTATCGTGGACAACCACCACGGGCAACATAGTTTCGGGGACTGCAATTTATAAGATGATTGCAAATTTTTCGACCAAAATAGTTTTTTATTTACTGTGAATCGTTTAAATTTGTGAAATCAAATTATTTTACAGTAATAATATATTATTTTTTTTTTATAAAATTACGTCGTATTTTAATAAACTGTGCAATTGAAAAAAGTGAAATTAAGGACATTCAATCCTTATTTTTTTTTTTAGTGACCATGACATTTAAGTAGGGGTTTAAATGTCTAGATGCAGCACTCCATATACGTATATACTAATTACAAACTGTATAACCCGACTTTGTGTTGGAATATACGAACAAATATTAAATAAGGCGCTACCATATAACGTGTATCGTTTATTAGGAGTTCCTCAGTCCACTTTTATTTCCTGTGGTGATTTGGATAATGAAATTCATATATTTTTTAACGTGATTAAAACTACTCTACACGATTTTTGATTTTGCATCTTTTAGTATTTCATTAACTTATTGGTTGTTAACATTTTTTTAATATAATTTCATGCTTATATCCTGTTTTATTTAAAAAAATCAAAACTTGGACTAGTAACTAAAAAACTGTAGGTAGATACTCAAATTTAAATTACGTATTTAAATAGTATAAATAAGTATACCGACACATTATTTTTTGTAAAAAATATCATTATAGCTATATCCAATTTTGTATATATATTATTTGGTGGTTATTTTATAGTATACCAGATACCTACATGGCTACATACTCGGTTCTAAATTAATCAATACCAAAATGTGTCAAAACCGATCACTTTGTTCGCCAAAACGACCATATGTATTTTTACATAATTTATACGGGTATTCAAAAAAATACATCGCGCTGGATATAAACGCACACCCTCGCATCCCACAATATTGTAATGACGCCACAGCACACATGTAGGTATACATACCAAGTACTATATAACATTATTGTATATAGTATAAACGTAGGTTGTAGGTTAACCTACTAAGTATATATTGTGTACCTGCTACCTATATGTTGTGTATATGTCATGTTCAGTACGAACGTGAAGATTTATCATTGTTATATGTTTATTCAGTAATGTAGGTATATACCTATATTATAGGTACATCAAATGTTAACCGCGGCGGTTCACTAAAACATTATAACATGTCGTTATGGTCTTTTTTATATATGTTTCTGATTTCTAGGCGTTAAGGTCAGATCCAGGTGATTCGGCCAGTCGTTGTATATAGGTACACATACTATTTTATGATATGATATTATATCTAATTATTATATACTATAATTTATAATATATTGTATTCAATATTGTTATATATTGTTCAGAAATTACTAGGCCATATATTTTTATTTTTTTATTCAATATTATTGATACTAATATAATTAATATACAGATCACGTCTGACAACAATTGACCAGATTTAAAAAATGTGTCCACAAGTAGTAAACTTGTAACTTAGAGGTATTGGTATTTAATATAGCCATTTATTTTAACGTCACAAAAAATGTAAACGACATTGTGCCTACAAAATATATTATGTTCATGCGTATCAGATTTTAAGCGGAGAGAAAAGTAGTTTTCTGTGAATCAATCATTATAAATATTTGACATTGTTCCCAATACGGCTTGGATTAGTCTAAATGTGAAAAAATAAAACGATACCTAAATATATTTAGTGAAATTTAGGAATGTAATAAATATAAATTTAGATATTATAATGTTTAAGTTTAAGATAATATGTAAGTATATGCTAGTTTAATATTATACGTGTCAAAAAATAACGATCCCGGGCACCAGGTACTAACTACAATTATTTGTTTAAAATTGGTATTGTGTGATAATTACAATTGATTTCAAGACTTTTAAGTACATAAACTCTTTGTAGCTAATATATAAAACTTATTAATTATTGTTGTGATAATTTGTTTTGTATTTAATATTTATGGAACACCCATTCCACGAGCACTTACAACTTCACATTTAAATAAGTTGATAAAATATTCTTATTTGAAATTAAACTGGTAAAATGACTAAAAAAAAGTGTTGACAATAGTGCATTATAAAAAAAACTTACAACACAAGTGTATGATATTATGCAAACCCCAAGTTAAGAATTTTCTTTTAAACTTTATACATACACTTATGAAGATAAACATTTTTTCAAACAAAAATGTGTTTATACCATTGGATGTTTTTCAGAGATGGAATATATTTTTATTACTTTTAAATTTTAATAGCTTAAAATTAGAGTAAACAATCATTTTTCTATCATAATAATGTATTATTGATTTGTTCACCAATGAAAACGATTCAATAAAAAATGTTGGTTTTTATTTTATTTATAAATAAAAGTGATACAGAATAGCATTACAAGTTTAAATATCGGCTCTATATTCGATTTCCAAAGAATAAAGTATAAATTACACAAATAAAATAAAACTA
This sequence comes from Nasonovia ribisnigri, assembly GCA_027563435.1. Taxonomy (NCBI): domain Eukaryota; kingdom Metazoa; phylum Arthropoda; class Insecta; order Hemiptera; family Aphididae; genus Nasonovia; species Nasonovia ribisnigri. The sequence goes on from JANEHU010005111.1 coordinate 89,794, forward strand.
AACAAATCTTGTTTTAAAATATTTATTCAGATTTTAAAAATGTATATTGCCTACTATTATTTTTTATATTCATGATACTTTCAGTTGTGTTTGTGAAACATTACAATGAACCTGACGCATCTACCCACGTACATTTTCACACTACTAACGTATTCAAATAATAAATTATATAAATCCCAACGTCATATTCAATATCCAAAACCAAATAACATTTACTATATTATAATAAGTAATAACGTGATGAAAAGTGTAAAAACAAATTATTATTTTAGGTTTCAAGCAATGAATGTATTTCTTTATTATTCTAAACTTAGCTTTGGTGACAATTTAGAGTGCTATTACTCATCAGTTTAATATTATTCTTAACTATATTTTTATTTTTTATTTGTAATTTATAATAATTATATAACAAATATGATTTAATAAATAATTAAAACAATTTTAGATGTACCCAACAATAATCAATACAATTCTGAAACAACACAACAAAATAAGTATTTTTTCATGTCGGAATAATGTTTTTAAATTAATTTACATTTTAGAATCGGTTACCTATTTAATTAATATAATTATTTGGTATTAAATGAAATGCATAATTTTTAATTTTTATCAGGATATTTAGTATAGGTACTAAACACAACATTAGGCTTATATTACAATTTACAATATGTTGGGTGTCCTGGGCCTACTATTGTGTCTTTGGTAGGTATATACGAGTATCACATTACTGTAAAGGAAATGATATCGAATTTATCAACAACAATGTAGAGATACTTTTACAGGATATTGCATCTGCGGAGTGCGTCTTGCGTACATAAAGGAAACATGATAAATGCACCTAGAGCCAACAGGTTATGGCTTCCAGTATATCAAACTCAAAAACACAATCCTTTAATCAAAATTAAGTTGAATTTATTTTATGCTTAAGATGTAGATCAATAATAATCTAAATGTATAAACGTTCTATGAAATTATGTAGGTATCCTAATGTTTCATTAGCAAGTAGACTCTTCGTTAAAATTTGACTCGTTTTGAGACTATACCAATTTATATAAAATAAAATAATATTATATTATAGTTAATGGACTATCTTCCAATATGCGCTCTACTCGAATATCACGACTACGATATGCGCTCTATAGTATTTAAGTACCTCGAAATTACAATATAATTAAAATAAATTATTATCTAGGTATATTAACATATTATATACAATTTCAATGATTATTGAACTTAAAAATTATAATATATTACATTAAATTAAAAATAATAAATTATGGTTAATTCTAAATACTAATTAAAAAATCAATAAAAAATGTTTAGTATGTTAATATTTCTCTACCATGCTTCAATTAGGTATATCTAATTGTTAAGTAAAATGGTATAGGCACTAACTTAAAATGCACACGGTTTTTATTAATTACTTTGGAAGCAATTATGCAAATATGTACCACACATACATACTTAAAAATTGTTAATCACAAAAACAAATTACACAAAGTACAAACTCTTGATCCTTTTTGAGCATTTGTCATAAGCTAGGTACCTACTTTAATTAGTTTCTAGTCCTATGAAAATACCAACCTAAAACGTAAGGTAAAGCATCGCGTAAAGTACTGACATTTGTAAAGATTTTTTTTACTGTATTAAATTTGAATTTAAAATTAAATGTTTATACAGGTACCTACTAGGTGTATATATTAGTATACCATTACTATTAAATATTAATTAATGATTGGTACCTGCCTATATTATTTGATCATATTTGATATTATGTACTTGAATTAATTGACTCTAATGCGGTAAATACCTTTTAAATACATTTAACCAACACATTGATACTGGATTCTATTGTATATCAAATATTATATTATACAGGTAGGTAGGTAATAGGTACTATATAATAAAGGGTTTATTTTATTTGGTGTCGTCGACGAAACAATGCATTTCATAAAAAACAATAGATACATATACTCTATAGGGGTCAAGGCCAAAATGTATTGTTAAATAATATTTTTATAAAATCAACAATTGTCAATAATTGTGTATTTGTGTGGGTGACCATATAACATCGAAAGGCACGACAAACCGACGGATAGAATTATATTATAATATATTGGCATCATATTATATCAATTACATAATTATATTAAATGTTTAGGTGCATTCTACATATTATATTATGAGGAAAACCTAAAAGCCACTTAAATAATTTTCAACGTCATTAGGTAAATTGTCATCATTTCAATACCAAACATTTATACTGATGAATAATTTCTAATGATAACAGGTAAACTTCTATTATATAATATATATAGGTAGTCCAAATGGCAATTACAGCGGTCCATAGTGTAGTAATAAATATAACGGAAGTCGGAAGTATCAGATATGCCTTGGTCTCTCTGGCCATTTTGACAAATTGTTTAGGCTCATGCAGCTCATTAAACTTTAATCTCCTGGAAAAGGGTGAAATGCCTACAGACCCAGTTTCGCAATCGACCCCCGTTTTATCGTTTTATGTCTTAGATATGGTGTATATATATGGCAAGAGAGAAAGGCGGAGAGAAAAGAGGAAAAATGTAATATGGACACTTTACGATGGTATATACGCATAAAAGACACTCGGAAGACGTAGAAAAGATTGTTTTCGGTAGAAAATGGGAAACGAAGAAAACGTCAATACGGTTTCAGAATGGATACAGGAGGGGGTTAATAAATTGGATTTCCAACAGGAGAGTTTTTCAAGTTTTATTCAACTAAAACAAATATATCTGTATATACCATATATAAAAAGAAACATTTAAATTGTCTTAATTTTAATTAAATGAAAGTCTCAAGGAACATTTATTCCTGTCAAAATGGATTAGTGTTAAGCAAATTAAAACCTTGTAATTTTAAACCATAAATTACTATTCTTTCTCTTACCTGACTTTTTTTAAACATTTAAATTTATTAAAAGGAACTCATCACCTTTGTGTTCTTACATATTATAATGAGAATATAATGATATATTGTTTTAAAAAAAGTTAAAGAAGTAAAAATGTTGTATTTATACACACGCAAATACGCTATAATGCTAAAGATATACATTGTTTTAAACTGTTCAGTTTTTAATAGATACCTAACAATACTTAATTTTTGATAAATATATGTTTTATGATTGCAACAGATATAAAAATATTGGGTAGCCTAGCGTGTTCCCTGGTAAAATTGCGATGTAACTAGAACAAATGATTGAATTATATAGGTATTAATAATATTATAGTATTATACTTTTTACATAAACAATTACCTTGAGCTGTATTCTTTTAGTTGTTTTGATGTTAATTGATTTTTGATGAATTCAGTCATAACTTAAAAATGCAGGTTAGAATTTAAAACCTATAAGCTTATATATTATATACTGGTTTCAACATAAAAAATACTATATATACATCAGCTGTTATAGAAGGTATTAGAAACTATTCAAACTATTCAGGCTTACGAACAAAAAAGCTTAGTATTTATATCATTGTTGTAGCTGCGAGGTATACCTTGGTACAATTGAAATGTTAGTTTAGCCCCTGGTCAGACATTAACCAACATATTTTATTAGATTAAATTATAAATGTGGGTATACTTAGTATAATATATACTTAATGGCTAATGTGATTAGCTAGGTAGGTACGTACATGTATATTTTATCCGTTTCTTGAGTCTTAACGCTGTAATAATATAAGTAGGTAATCGAATACATTTTATTAACTCATTCAATTGTCGTTCAATGGTTGAACTTGGGAATTAGATGTACCGTGTGAGAAAATAATAGACACGGTGAATGGAGGAAAATTCTCGTTGGTTTTGAATAAGTTTACCTAACGTGATAATCCGGTAAATAAAATATTATATTATGGTGACGCACAGTGGTCAGGGGGTATTGGGTGTTTAACCCCCCCCCCCCCTAAAAATACCTTTTTTCCTAATAAATGTTTTATTTATATTATTATTTATTTATGTACGAAAAGTGTAAAAAAACTTAGTCTAATTTATACCCCCCTTCATAATCATGGCTAAGCCAACTGGTGACGCACATATTAATTAGTTTCTTTTCAAATATTTTAGTGGTAATTTAAAAAAAACTTACTTTCAACGGGTTTCAAACATCAACATTAACCATTCAACCATCACATATTTTTGTTAACAGGATTTCATCGAACGTTTGCGGTCTACGGTGACGATAATCAGGAATTCCTTAGTTAATATAGGATTTAACAGCTAAGTGCTGACATATAATCACCTGGCGAGTTCAAACATTATATTATGAACTTCAGCATTCGGCTAGTTGTAGGCGTGCCGAAAGGTAGAAAATTGTGTGTGCCAAAAAATTAAACATAATTACATTATGATGTCGTTGTGTTGTGTATCGTACAGTATTATTTACTCGTTATGTATGACAGACCACTATAATAGTACACATATGTTGCTATTCTCGCGGACCGTTATTATTACATATTAATTATACAGCGTTGTCCAGTTCTTCTATGGCGACTACGTTATGCACTTTTTAGAACTCATAATATTATAATATGTTGTACGTTTCTAAAATAATGATAATATAGGAACTCTATAAATAAGATATTATTTAAATAATATCATGCAGCATTTGAAAAATAATATTTGCTCTAGCTCCAGCGTGGCAGTTTCACGATACCGGAAAATCGACAACGTAATTATTGCCTTTTTGCTTTTCTTCTTAAGTATTCATTTTAACGTAAAGTCGTGTCGTGGCTCTTTTATAAAATTATTTTCAATAAATATTTAATAACTAACCACAAATATATATTATACATCTATAGTTATTAAAAATTGTATAATATTATGTATTACCTATATTGCCACCTATTCATATATTTTTAACTTGCAGGCGACGACACTTGTATTTTAATATTAATGATGATGCGTATATTCATTCAGGAATAATAATTTTTAAATAATATTTTTAATGACAAGCCATTATCGAAAGGTATCGTTATTTATATCGCACATATTTTATGTAAATTATTATTAGTGTAACTATTTTCAGTGATTTATGAGTTATGACCTTAAAAACTTTTCTCAAACTTTTATAAACTTTTTATTCAATACCTGCAGTGTAACTTACATAATATATTTTTATCTTTCTGAATTGTTGATCAACAATATTAAAAATTCAAAATATCAAAAATAACTATTTTTAAAAACATCAAAAATACATTAGGGAAATGAAATACATTAATGTATGTTTCCAACTACGAATCGTTATTTTATTCTGAATATTGTTTTAACCTGCAGTAAAACTGCGTCGATTAACCAGAAAAACAAAATAGCAGCACCTATTACCTATTTATAGAAGCTGCGAATCCACTATTGTTCTTTTACTGCAGTCAAAAAAGAAAATGTTATTCCCCAAAGGTCTTCTCCGTATGGCAGAAACTGAAAACAACGTAGGTAGGTATACCAAATGGATTTATTCAAATTGAGTTTCATCGCCTCCGGGTCAAAAGTCTTTCACCCCTCCAAAAGTCGCCAGGTTAATTTCAACCGCTGCTCTTTTACAACCTTTCCATTTACCCTACAAACACCGTTGTACAAGTAACCCTAAACATACTTTTTGACAACCTTTGAACTGGAATTCTAGATTACAGTCTTTGTAAAATCGTATCGCTTTATTGTTGTAAACATAACATATTTTCAATATTCATACTAAAAACATGTGTAGAAGTAAAATAATAGGTTTAGAGAACACTTTGATCGGTTAAAATACATTATGAAGCACTTTTTTAAATGATTAAGGCCCTAACTTATTTTTGATATGCCAAAATTATGTAGTAACCAAAGTATTAATAATTATTATTGTTTCGACGGTTTAAATAAAATAATAAGTAGGAATAAAATGGTTTTATAAGATAATTAACGTTTTATCAATATTGTTAAATGTGAATAACAATATTTAATAATGTAGTAAATCGATTATTATCATGCATTCATGCATATTATATAAAATCCTGTGAAACAATTCTTTAGTGGTTAAAATTACAAGTGTTTTATTGAATGATAAAAAATGTGTATTACAGTTGTTGGTGTATGCATTGAACTTATATACATGTGCATAATATACCGCGTGTTCAGTATACCTACCTATTCAGAAAACATAATATTATTATTTATTATTGAATTTATTATGATGATTTTTTACACATTGACCCGACCGCAGTGTATTTCTTATATATATCGAGTTAATAATTTGTCATAATATATTGTATATAATATTATGTACAACTATACAAGCTGCCTCACTTTTCGTTTAGCTAACACTGTCGTCTTCTCCCCTACATAATCGATATGGTGGTATATGACATGTATATACACTGCTGCACAGCAATGTCAACCTGCACTATACCACACAATACTGCAGCAGGTGAATTGGAGTCTACCATTATAATAATATGGTGTAGTACTGGCGTATTACGTCTTGTAGTAGTGTGTTGAGTAAAAAAATTGATTTTCTCGGACACTTTTGAAACTTGAACAGCCGCAGAGTGCAGGGGAACCGCCTAAGCCAAAGCGTATAAAATATAGAAAGTCAATCACTGGGTTATTTTTTTTTAAGGTATTTCACCGTGCGTTGTGATGTTAACTTAGGCGGCGACGTAGGCGCGATTATTTCCCCCCTTGCAGCGTTGGTTCCTGTTAAACAAATGAATGTCAGAAGGTATATTATACGTCATAACCATGTATAGGTATAATATACATGATATATGCCTAGTAGCGTTGGCTTCGAGTTTTTTTGTTCATAACTAGTAATAATTTATTGTCTTTTCAAGAGTTATAAATGCGCTTGCCCTATAACAATAGAATATTATTAAAATAAATTAACCTACTAACATTAACTTTATTTTTTATTTTCTTACTTGCTTAGTTTGTGCAGTTTACAAATTCTGATATGGGTGCAGTATGTCTTATAACTTATTCATTAAAATATAAAATAATTTTAAGAACTATTATTTATAAGTAGGTTGTACGTACATAATATACTTGGCAATTTCGCGTTATCCAACGCTTATCCCGTTATTCAGATGGTAGTTGTAATAATATTGTAACTTGGGTTTAAAAAATGTTCATAGAATGAGAATAAAATATCAATTTATCAATTTTCTGCTATAAAAATAAACAATTATGACTTGGTAACAAACATTTTTTAAAACAAATGTAAAGTTATTTTTATTTAAAAGACGACATAAATTATTGATCGAGTTATAATTGAGGATATTATATATATAAATATACGTATGTATAATTATAATTATTTTATTAGTTACATAATATAAAGCTTTATAACAATAAGGACATAATATAATATTATTGACAACAAATTTAAGTATATATTTTTAATTAATTTGTGAGTTACAAATATTGGGTTGTCTTACGTATTGGTTAGTCGTATATAGTTGTACAATAGTGTCATGGCATTGCAAAACAATATTTAAATTATCATCGTGAGAAAAATAAAATAATAACATAGTTTACAGACAACAGCATGTAACTATTTATTATTTTATACGATGAATACAATTTTCAACGTTCGTCAATCACTGAAAGTAGATACTAGGTACCTACTAGAATATTCTCTATTATTTAATTGTAAATACACTTATTAATTACATCTAGATATTTTTACTTCCACTTTCATGTCAAAGCAATCATTATAAATTATAATATACACGCATCACATACGTTACACGCTCCGGCTTTAGCCCTCCGTTTCCTAGTTTGTCTCCCGACTTTTTCCCCTCCAAACGTCCAAACTAAACAGCGATTTTAATTCCATTATCGTCTTTCTTGTCTTCTATGATCCTTTTAGTCTCCCTCCAATTTTTCACATTCTGAGATCTCTAAAACTCAGTTTAAAATCTTTCGCTGTTTTCCTCTTTATTTCTTAAGATACGTTACCTATACTCAAACAATAGAAAACCAATTTTGCGACTAAAATATATATTTTTAAGATCACTATAATTTTATTCGAACATCATTAAAGACTATTCAATGCACCACGAAGGCCAATTAATTAAGCAAAATTGAATACCTATAGTATACAATATTTATAGCGATTCTATATTATTTTTGTTTTTTACCATGTTATATGATGCTAAAATTTAAAACTTAGTAGGCATTTCAAAATGTGTATATATAGCAAACTATAGTGGTTATCGCACAATAAGTTTCAAGTACCAAAAGAAAAAAAAATGTTTTTATTCACTAAAACTTTCACGTGGGAAAATGTTTGTGTTGTAAATGAAATACTTATTTACTATGTAGACTGTACTCCTGCAGTTGTACCTTTAGTATTTATTTTGATGCGATTTAAAAAAAAAATTACTATAAACTTTTTTTCGAAGAGTGTAATTTCAATTTTCTACATCACTTAGTATAATCCGCATTTGATCATAATAACTGATTATTATATTGTCCCAAAAGGGGAAAGGCTGGGGCCATAATTCAGATCAACGAGTTATAATTGGATATGCTTGAGGAACCTTGTTACTGCTTGGTTTCGTTTAAGTATGGAGGCATTGTAAGCAAGTGTTGTGTGCGGAGGACTATATACACTTCATCCAGGTGCTTTTAAATCAGCCTGGAGCGGACCTGGGAAAACTTGATTCCCTTGAGAGAAACTCGACCGTCCAATAAATAAACTACGAGCGTGCAGCGTTTTTGCCCCCAGAAAACTCGATTTTCCACTGGAGTTTCTACCTCCGCCATATGTGCGAATGCTCGACCGAAATTTATGCCTCCCGAATTCGGTAAAATACGTTAAATCTCAAAAACCTTTTCCGGTAAAACCGATCTCATGTTTTAACCTAATAGTGGCGATTAATTATTATTAACGAGCACGTATTGTCGTACGTTTAAACTCTACGGTATAGTAAAGTTCTGTAAAAGTTGCCAACACATTCACCGAATATAAACTTTATAGCTTATTTTCCACGATATGTTCCGTTCTACACAGTTACTGTGAGTCTCATGTGTATATAATATGTTTTATTCGCCACACGTGTCCTTCTTGGATCAATACGTAATACATAAATTTATATATACATTCTCCGCATATGATGATATATCAATAACACGTATGCGTTTAACTTCTTTCGTTGGACAAATAAATAAATAACTAGATTAGAGAAAAAATTATTTTACTTTTACTTAAATAATCATTTATGTTAAGCTTACCTTGATAGAGGTCTTATATTTTAAACTCTGTTTTCTCTTCAATTTTATAAATCGATAGAAAAAATAATTTATATAATCTCATGTTAAGTCATTATACAGTAGTCATGCATACAAAATTATTTCCACACGCATACTATATTAAAAATGCGAACCTTACTATATTTTAATATTTACAAAACTATTTACCTACTTATTTTTTTTTTCAATAAATATTATAGTAAATGGTTATTTTTACTGTATTTAATAACTATAATAATTTATAAGCAAATCGATTCAAACGTTACTCCATGAAATACATTTTATTTTAAGTAGATTTAACTACCTACCTAGTTATTATATATTTGTGTCATAATAATATTACCGATGAATACAAAATATACTTGTTATATTCTTATATTTTACCCAGTACCCATCATTATTCAAGCATCATTATATATTTTAAAATTACATTAGGTACTACTAAAATTTTATTTATTCTACCTACTTAGACCCGAATTCTATACATGCATAATAATATATATTATGTGTATACTGTTTAATGCGCAAGCTATATATTGTTCAATATCGAAAGGAATATATTTCTTAGTTTTTGATAATTGTAAATTGTAATGTTGAATTATTGACGCTTAAAAAATTAAATAAAAAATATATTAATTTTTTACAATAATTGTTTATTTAGAGCTTTGTATAAATATAACTATTAATAAGTGTATTATATAAATGTATAATAGCGATGTAAAAATGTTTGTTCGAATTAATTCTATGTTTTTGTATGAAATGTGTAAAATAAGTATTTTAAATGACACAAAAACTTCAAATCAAAGTTATATAAATTATACCTTAACGAAAATGCGTTTATAATATTCCTGAATAATAACTTGTTCTGGATAAAGTGTATAGATAACTATTACGAACAGTGTACAAACTGTATGTGTTTGTTAGGGTTTATTTAACTGATCGCGTGTCGACGTACGTCAAACCAAATGCGTAAAGGCATCACGCAAATATCGAATTGGCAAGCACAAAAAACAAAATAATTATAATGAATGCATTTAGATGTCATCAGGTATTTAAATTAAAATATTCAAGTATTTACAGGCATATATTTCTTATACAAAAACGTTTTGATTTATATCGTTTAAGCGATATTTTCACTTTACCTCACTGTTATGTAGTGCTGCTTGCGATACAAGATTACAGAAGAGTCATATTTTATTCGAAATAGTAGGTACCTATCTCTCTACGAGCAGATACTGTTCGCGTAGCCTTTTTATAAATGCCACAACCGTAGCCTCTTTACGGTGCCATTATTTGTGTGTAATTTATTTTTCATGGATCCTTTCGTACATAGCTAATGCGCTTTTCTTTATGGTTTCGGAGAGCGAGTAAAACAGGGAAAATGCAAATCGTCGAGACGTGAAGAAAATAACCGTGAAATATTATTTGTTGTAAAACTATATAATTTGCTGTTGTTACATTTCGGTCACCCTCCTCCATTGTAGGACCTTATGAAAAATAAAAATAATAAAAATACACGTCCAAATTGATTAAAAGCGTAGACCCGAGTGCGGTAGATTAGGCTGGAGAAAAAAACTATAATAAGAAAATCCTGTGCTTTTGCTGAGGTCGTAAAAACGACCTTTGAACGTGAAAAATAAAAAGTTTCTTGGCTTTACTGCAGGCTGGAAGACCCCGGGCGGCATTTCTTAAAACCTTATACACACTGCATCACCAGAAACGGCTCAGTCGATTTGTAATGTAATTCACCGACGGCTCTTCCCTCATCCCGTCCATTTCTAGGGCCCAGATTATAGTACTCCCTAGCTTGGTTTCAGAAATATTACGGATAAAAGTAAACTTTTCTCTGCATCTCGGAAAGGTATACTTTTTCACGTAGCCTTCACTTTTCTGTCAACAAAAAGGGTCTCGTGTAACTATGGCTGGGTGTACGTGTGTGTGTGTGTGTGTGTGTGTGGGGCCGTGGGGGGGGGGGTATATGTATGTGCAGAGGAATTATTAAGTTTACTATGTAGGTACTATGTATAGAACGCTAGCTGCAAGTCACAAATGGGGTTGGAAGATATGATTTTGAAAAGTGCAGTATTGTATATTGCTATAGTATTAAAGCTACTCCGGAAACCCGATATTAACCTTTTATGCGCAGATACCTCCTGTATGCAATTTGTATATTTTGAAGATTTTTATCTATCATTTCGTACGAACGCATAATAATGTATGCAATAAAAATTCTTCTGAGATACGGAGGAGACTATATTATTATGTACGCACGTGTGAGGCCTTGAGGGTACTTATCTTGTGGAGCTCACCTCAGTGGCGGTGGCACAGAATATAATATATATATCACTATAGTGATTAATGATTATGGTGTGTTATTACTTGTTACTATAGAAATTAGAAAACAGCCATAAATCATTTCGTTCTTTAGCTACAAATGGTTCTGAGCGGAACTCAGTTAAAACCACGCTTACTGAGATTTTATTACCAACATTTTTCGCAGATGTAGTTTTTCCTAGCACTTATGGGGAAACTACAACTAAAAATGACCTTTACAAAGTACCAACTCAGGATAAGATTTTACAATTTCAAATCTATAAAAATGCTTTTGGAGCTTTTTTATTACCAGAGAAAAGAATCCACATTATATACTAAAAAGAAAAAGAAAGACATTATCGTGAAACCACAAAACCCTAAAATAACATTTATAAAGATTAATTATTTCGTGCGTATTTACAAATTACAATACACTGTTACATAAATGGCCTAAATGTGTTTTATTAAAATATTTTATTATTATATTATAGTAAAATATATCAACGTGTTTGAAAAATAATCGTTATCATATATTATTATGAACCTAATGCATCACTATAAAAATCTTATACGAAAACAAGTAAAACATCTAAAATATAAAACCAGGAACGTTGCTAGCAAGTCAAAGTGGTAATCGTAAATATATCAATATGTCTATATGGGTAACATTATAGAGTATATATACATATGCGTAAGTATACGCTATATATAATATGTATACGGTGTGCATGTAAGTTTGGGGGAACTTTAAATTTGTAGAGGGGATCATATATATACATATATATGTGATAGAATGAAACGATTAATTTAACGTATATATATTCTGTTAAGTGTTATCTCCTGTATGTGCTGTGCTATATATGTTATATATATATATTAAATCGCCGGATATCCCTTTGCTATAAAAGTATAAAAAGGAAATAAACGCTCACTAGGTCTTAGTTTGCCACAATGCCGTGTAGTGTTCACGAGTGATGATGCTATTGTTACTTATACAGAAAATATAATGTTTTGGAAATACCTGTGTGAGCTATAATAATTGCAAGTAGTATGACAACTGTAGAAGTTGGAGTTCATGTATTATTTTTATTTTATATGAATCTAAATGGTAGTCGTTAATAGTAAAAACACCAAATGTGGTTTCAAACTTTCAAAATTGGACTTCATTTCTATTATTTAGATTTGTAAATATTAATATATTATCAATTATCACATTATAAGACTAATAGGTAGTATAATATTGTATAGGTAAGTATCCCGGATACATTGTGTGAATTAAAAACCCGCAATGATTGGTACCAATCAAATTTTACAACATGTTACAAATGGCTTAAAATATAGTAAAAGGTGTTATGTTTTTTTTTTAACGGAAATGCGAATGAACTCAAATATACTGATAAATAAAAATAAATATACAAGTTTAATTTTGTAATGTTAACTGTAGTGGAACCAGTGGAGGGTAATGGGTATTATTCAGTTGTAATAGCCAAATAGCTAGGTGCCTATAGGCATAAAACCGTGTACCATCTGGTATATTTTTCTATGAATGTCGATTACGGATAACCGTATCTAGAAATTGTATTATTTTAAGTGTTCTTACAACCACAACACTATAATAGTTATATTCAAAACCACATAGGATTAACTGCAGTAATGCAATACAATTAGTGTATTTAAATATAGAAACAAATATACGAATGTTAAAAATTAATAAAATAAATATGTTCTACAATACTAAATTATTTTAACTTTACTATTAAATCAAAAGCATACAACTTATTTTACATTTGTTTATTTTGTTACAGGAATATTCACTCCAGTCACCTAATGGCCAACAACCTAATGGAGATAACTTGGACACCGTCCATGAAAAACAAACTAAAATAAAAAACATTACTTTTCGGTAAGGCCGCATATACACACATGCTCATTCTGCGTGTTATATTTTTAAACAAGTAATATGGCTGGATAGTACCATAACCATATCATTTTAATACACTCTGGCTAGGTACCTTCGATTTTGACGTTTCACAAAATTAATCTATTTTTAGAATTTTACACGCTTAAACTTTAATGAACGTAATATTGTTTTTTGTGACTTTATAATTACAAACGTTAGTTTATTGGCAAATGAGCGAAAAAGTTTTGCTTTGATTTTAATAAAAATATTTTATGAACTAGATATTATTTATTAAATTCAATGAGTATATTATATATAAACCAATAGCGTTTCAATATATCAATTTCCATACACATCCAAACTTAGGTGAAGTATATATAACTAAATAATTATAGTTTGTTTTTATTTGTTTCTCTATTTTCATTATTTCATAGTGAAACTAAAAACAATATTATATCGGTATACTATGAATGTATAAATAATTAAACAGATTTTGTATATCAGTTTGTGAATTTGACTAAAAAGACTAAATGTTTATTTTTAATGACAGTTTTTACTTTTCTAAAAAAATATTTGGACCTACTATATATTTTAAATTTTTATTTTTGTTGACTTAAACTGACATTTTTTTTTATCTAACAATACTTATATTACTTTTTATCGCTTTTAGTTGAATGAGCTCGTCAAAGAAAATTTATATCATCAATGTCAATGTCGGGATGTATCAGGGTATCCCGGACGGGAGTCCGAAATGATAGCTCTGTGCAGACTCATCAACAACAGTATGCTCAGATAATTAAGGTAATTTTGTAAAAAATAATAACCTTTTTTTATGAAAAAATAAAAGTAATTATTTTGGAGGGTAATATTTTCAACAGAATTAATGACAGAAACGTCCCTACATTAATAATTTTGATGATTGGGGTTGTGAAAAAGAGAAAATCATTTCATGCAACCGTACGAATTGAAAAAAATAATTTTGAAATATTCAAACGAAACCATGGGGTTTGGTAAACGATTAAACAATTATTTTTGTTTGGAGTAATCATTAAATGTATTTATGTGTAACCAGCTTACACTTGCAATTGCATGATAGAAATAAAATATAAATATTATAAAATTGTATAGAAAATAATATTAAGTATACTATGTATATTTACTGTTTATATTAAATTTACTATTTCCATAACGATTCGTTTCTCGGCTGCAACTTCATATATTAACTCAATAGGTATTAAATACAGACATTTGAGAACAATTTAAATTTAAACTATTTGGATTTTATTTGTTATAAATTATGCTACGGCACCTTATTCACATATAAAATATTTAATACAATTACAGAATGTTGTATGATATTAGTCTATAACTTGTAATTTGTATTATTATATGACGTGTATATTTGTGATTCACTGAATTACATAATTATAACAGACGCCGTGAGAAGCCGATATTTGGTTACTAAAACTACACGCGTGCATTATTATAAACGCCACAGTCACGTTATTTTATTTTATCAGTCGCAATAGAATCACGATTAAATTTGAATACTAACTCACGGTTTAAAATGTCGCAAGCTTACATTTAATTTGTAATTTTAATTATGATAGATTAATCCGATATAAAATATTATTGCTTTTCATATTTTTAGCATTTTTTTGCCAAGCTTCTAATTATTATAATTTATTATTATTACGGTTTCTATAATTTCTTTTAATTACATGCTGTTCGTTACTTTTGAAACTGTTAGTCGGATACAGTGGAATTTACGGGTAGAGTGTCTAAAAACGGCAGTATTTCCCGGGTAGCGATTAACGATCTCATTTAGACATTAATTACACTGAAAACTTGCATTATTTATGACCGAAAATACTAAAATGGTCTTCATAATTAAGGCTTTTGCTGAAATACAGTAAGTATCCTTTTCACCCAATTAAAAAGCTGAGATATCCCTTATGCGTACAATAAAAAATAATTGTGCAATAAATCTTTCATTGCAAACACCTGATGCATGCCTCTGCATTATAATAAATGTAACATTTGTACAGAAAAAATAGATTTCCCATATAATTATAAATATGAGCTACATTATACAATAATTTTTTGATCCATCAATAAGATGTGTTGTGAGTTGTATGGTTGTACGCATATATATACCACATAACTACAAGGGGTTTCGTCTCGTTTAAGTTCACTGCAACTAATTTGTATGATAAAAAAAAATTTTCCAAAAAACATTTTTTGTCATTCTTAATGGTGCAGGAACCTCATAGTTTACAATTGAATAGATAGTTGATAAAATATTTACTGGTTTCAGGTATATACAGATTGGGCAAATCATTACTTGGATAAAGCCAAATCAAAGAAAAACATTAAAGATTTGCAACTGGATTTGGCTGACGGTGTTCTGCTTTCGGATCTCGTCGAAACAATTTGTGAGTCAATTGAATGTTAAATATTTAATTTAACACATCATTTATTATTATACCTAAAATCAAATGCAATTAATCATGATATTTAGGTTTATCCCAATTGTCCTGCTCCTGCAATGAATAATATTATTATAAAAAACATTAATCGTGGTGTCAATAACTATTTGTATAAAACTATTTTATGTAATTTCAATTATACTATAGTATATTGTACCATAAACTACAGAACAGACTAAAAACATTATTTCAACAAAAATTATTGATTTTATATCATATATTTAATTGTTTTTTGAATAAATAGAGTAGTTTACGAGTAGAGTCGAATTAGTTATTGTATTGCACAAAACAACTCAATAATTTATGTCCCCGGAAACCCTAGCTGTATATAAAATACGAACACTACGACTCAAATAATTTAAAATTTAAGATCATGTTATACTCTGTAACTTATGGCGGTTTGAGGTACTTTTATTACTTATATACTTAATAGTTATAACTTTATAGTCTTTCGTAGATATAGTTCTGCAGTACTGCTGGTTATATAGTTGATAATTATATGGATTCATACATAAACTCGTATATATTTTTTTTCGAATCATTTAAAGGAAAACAATCGCAGTTGACTAATTTCTTGTCGCATTGACACTGACTGTTATAGTATAATATAACGCTAACATAAGCTCATTATATATTTCTTGTTAACACCGCAGATAATGTAATTTAAATCTTCTTATTATAAAAAATAAATTTTATTGCTTTTCTGGTAAAAAAAAAAAAAAAACAGATTAAAAAAAATGTCCGAGTTATTAAACACACTTATTTGAGTCAATAAAAAAATATCATACATAATAATATTATAATATGTACGGAGGTCGAGGAACTCGAATACATGAGTTCGATGAGGTATAGGAAATAAATATCATGTACAAATGTAGTGATCAACAATATAATTTTGACTCGACCGTTGGCACTGTGACAGGTTTCTTTATAGCATTTCGGTTTTACGACGTACCGTATAATACTGGACGTGGAAATCCCGAAAATCCATATAAGACATTATATCCCGTCGCTTTTACGTATTTTCAGGCAATCATCGGTTGCCGGACGTGAACAGGAAACCAAGAACCCATTTACAAATGGTAAGTAGCGTAGTGGTGTTACAATAAATAATATTACATATTATAGGTACTCGTACTCGTATTATACATACATACCTATATACGCATCGTGTATACAAATGCATTACTTCTATTACGTCAGGTGCGAGAAAAAAACGAAATAAAATCGTGGATTATCGCGTGTAATGCGTGTATACAACAATTTCTTATCGGCGCGGCGACCGTATATAGACTTCCGAGACGCGGACTGACGCGCTAACCAGGTGGTGGGGCGGTGGCGGGGGGAGGATGATGACGAGGGAGAGGAGTGGAAGAAAATTGATAAATTTAAATATTACGCGCTCAGCTATATAAGATACTCGCGTATGGCCGGGGACACACTTGTTGTACCTATACGTTTTAACACACTTAACCGGCGATCAGCTGACTCGGGACAATGATAAGCGCGTGTCCAAACCAGTTTCACGCGTACATAAGTATATATAATTACAAGTATATATATTATAATATGTATTATAGCCGCTTCCATCTGACCTACAAAACTCCTGCGTGCATTTTGTTTATGCTTTATAGCCATGCAATACACACACATGCAGACCCGAACTCACTCTTACGCACCACACAAACACACACACACACGCACACAAACACTAAGTCACTAACCCACCTATATACATTTCTGGGCGCCGTTTTGAAGGTTAAACGGCCGCCGTGGAGAAGTTTACATTTTATTCGATTAACGACCCGCCTGACCTCCAACTGGAGCCACCGACGACGACGCCGTGTCCGAGATACGCGGGATATAGGTGGTAGCCTATATATTATATTATTGTGTAGTAGCCCGTTTAGGTATCCGAAAGAAAGCTAACCGCGTAAATCGTGTGCCTGTGTACTATAATATTGTGTACCTATATTATTATCATTGACTATGAAATTATCATTATAATTATTGTCATCCGCGAGAGGCTCGCCTAAAATATAGGTAAATGTCGTGTGCACTGTGCAATGCGACTTCGTTAATAATACTGCAAGTATATTGTGCGAAATTAAATGCGAACGCTGTTCCTATCTGAATTCTGAACGTGCAATAACGGAAATCACTAAACGACCTGTCCCATTGAGAGTGTTTATGACACGTATAAAGTGTTACATTATACTTCTGCGAGCACGTATTTATGTATGTCTTGATAATATTCTCGTTTCCTTCCTATACACATTATACACCCGCACGTCGCAGTTAGAATTCGGAACCGATAGTTTTCCGAACGGTTACTGCAGAAGATTTAGGACAAACGGTCGCCATCGTAATTTTATATCCTATGTATAATTTTCGCGAAAACAAATGAAATATGAATGGATTTATACATATTATGTCCAAGACATAAAATACTATAGACAATAGACATATAATACTATAATAGTAATAATAACCCGTTGTAAAGATGCGTTCATTAACGGAACAAATATGTGTAACTAATATTGTCTAAATAATAAATTACTAATTAGTATAAATCGTTTCACTTAAAAATACAATTACTCGTTTAAAAATCGCTTCTCCTACATGTTCAGTATGGTGTAGGTAAATGTTTTCTAAACTAAATATTTTAATATGAAAACAAAAATCTAAGAAATCTTTTTTTTATTTGGACTTTTCTCGTATTTACCCAATGTTAATAGATTAATGCTACAATTAATGAGGCATGAGCAAATATATTAAATAATGATAATATAATAAATAATTATTCTAAACAAGTAACAGCATACAATGCAAACGGTTTAAAACATATCCTAAAATTAAATGTGTACACATAGAATCGCGAGAAACAATTTATATAACAATAACAATTAATGTTAGTACTAATTAGCTATTATTTTAACTCGCCGATAATATATGCAAATGTATGCAATTATTTGCTCTAGTTTATAACACATATTGTACGGGTATAGACCATAGCCTATTATTTATAGAACATTGAAATTTCGGGGAATGCATTCAATTTATATTCTTCAATATATGGAAACTCTGATTTCCGTCTGTAATATTATGTATAGAATTTTTCCGTTATCGTGGCGAAAAAAATATCTACCCGAACAACCGCTCATTTGTGATTTACCGTAATTGTGTATTAAATCAATACACGAGGGTTACCAGGACGAGTTCTCAAAATGCACGTGATGTCGTGATTATTATTTATTGCCCATTGATTTGTTATTGTTTATATAGGTGTACAGTTACACGGTTAAGTTCAGGAAACCATATACCTACCTATGCTATTAAATAAAACTGACCTACCAAAACGGTCAATGTCAAGTGTACATGTTTTATGTTAATTTGTTTTGCACGTATGTAGTAATGTTTATATAAGTAGTATCATATATAGTATATTATACAAACTCTCAAATTAATAGGTACCTATATAATATAATAAATATATAAATTGTATATATAATATATATATTAGATATCTATATATATAAACATTATATACATACGTATATACCTATACCCATTATAATATTTACTATTTGTATTAATTTTTGTTACGTACATTAAACGATATAGACATTAACTATATAATATTTGAATGTTGAAATGTGCGAAAGTTGTTCTTTAAAATGTAAAAATATTTATTTATATTGTTTTTCCTTTTTAAACGCACGCGTTAGTGTTTGTAGTGAGTTACAAAAAGTTTAAATTTACGTACCACAGCCAATCGATAAAATTAAAATTACGTTATAATAATCCTTATAAGTAGGCACACGGAACGGTTAAAAAAAACAATAATAATAATAATAATAAAAATAATAATAGTGGGTGCTGCCATACGATTATGTTGTCGGTGTCCGTGTCGGTCTACAATATAGCGTGGAGAAACAGTGTGCTGTGAACTGTACCAGCGGATAGACCGGTTCTCGTGTTCGTATGAAAAATAAAATAGTAAAATCGCGTATCCATTTGTGAATAAAAATATTTCTTATTTTTAAAGATATATAAAATAAAATTGTGCTTATACCTACTTATTCTTAGTGTAAATAATAAAATCAAATGGATATTATTCAAGATGACCAGTTAATACAATATAATATATACATTATAATACAGTATAAATAAAGTAAGTAACAACATTTTGAAAAAAGTATAATACCTACTTACTCAATTTTAACCTACTGAAAATTAACACATCTCGTAAAAAATATATAGTAATTTATAATATTATCCTTTTTAATATATATTCATATTTTTTTTAACAGAACCCATGGTTTGGTAATCATTAAGGATTTTTTAGGAAAAGGTTTTGAATAATCATAGATACCTATCCAAAGATTTTTAAATACCAGAATTATAATATTTTAATGATCACTTTAGTTGCGTTAAGTACAAACATTTTTGATTAACATAGTACGTTATTGTCAATTTTTCATAATCACAAAAAAGTTAATTTTTAATATTTTAGTATGGTTATTTTTGTAATTATTGTATCAGCATTGAAAGTAACATATTTTTATTTAAGAATATATCTAGTTAATATTTTATAATAACACTGTACCTACATACGATTTATAATTTGAATTTTCCATTTTTTGCGAGAAAGAATATTTGAGTTTTTTAATACATTTTTAAAGTCTTACTATATTTGGCATACACATATTTTTTTAAATTTAATCACATATGAATTTATATGGTATTATAAAGTTAAAGTTATAACTTTGAATATGATTTTAGATTGAAATTAAAAACTAAAAATTGCATCATAATTCGTATTGAATAACATATCTATTTAAAACCTTTATGAAACATTAGTCAGTTAATATATACTATACTATATAGCTAGTCTTATTATTGATTAGATTTAAATTCATATATGTACCAATCTCATAATGCATAAAGGAGTATAGGATGTAATTGTATACACCTATATTATATTATGTAGAATACAGTTTTAAAATTCCTTGGATTACTATAACATATTTTCTTTCTAAATTAATACTTATTTCCTTCTTATTAAATGCGTATTTGTTTAAAATATTAATAATTTCATTAATTATTGTAATAATTTGACAACCATTTAAGTAAAAGTAAACACAATTTAAAGTTATTCTTATAAAACTTAGACAATATGTAAATTGTATATACAGGCTAATAAATAAAAATAATTGGTATTTGGTACTGTTTGTTATCTCTACAATCATCTATCAATCATATTGTTATCTCGACCACGCCATCATCTGTGATAAATAGTAACATTATAAAATTTACTGTTATTTTTGATAGGCAATAAAAATTTAAATTTGGGTTATAGATTCTGAATAGGCCAAGGGAACTATTCGTTTTACAATTTTGTGAGCAATTCCTTTCTGTTAACACTTTTCGACGTAGTAAACATTTTCAAAATGTTTCATGCAGCTCCTCGATATATAGATTGAAATTTTTTTCACATAGTTAAATTGTTCAAGAGTTAATAAGAAAATTTCAGAAAAAATATAAATAGCAAACTTTTTTAACAGGATCTTGACCATTTTGGATATTTTGAATTCCATCAGAATTGTATTCAATGATTCATCATAGCTTCAAAAATATATAAAGATACACGTCCCAGTGGCCTGACCTTCTCTCGCAGTATCACAACTTTTTATGTTTGTATTATTAAATTAATTATTGTTTATATTTAAAAACTAGTAACAGTTAAAATTCATGAATTAGTTTTTATCAGACCAGCATATTGCATGTGCTATTATAGAGTACAAATTCTAAGAACCATATATATTATTTATAGTACTATGCATATTGACATATTATTGTATATACATATAGGCACATTATTCAATACGTGAGTACTATATTCATATTAACATTGTTGTAATTTATAATTGATAAAAAAAACATGTATGTAATGAATAAATTAAAGAAAAATAATAATAAAATTACCATCGTTTATAATATATTTAATGATTAAAAAATGTACTGAATGCTATGAAAATTATTTTAAAAATAAAATTTAAGAATCTAACATTTTTTTTAAGTTTAAATAGTTAAAACAATATAAAACAAAACATAAAATAAGGAAATATAATATTAAATTACAGCTTAGGTAAGTATATACTCATACGCATAACATGAAATGACACTATTTGACACCATATACGTTTGCATTTTGTATACAAAATAAATTGCATTAATAATAAATGCATTTATATTTACAATTTGTTATTTCGATCGTGCTTCTTGTGTCAACTTTAACAATTTTATCGTGCTCGAAGTTTAAAATAGATTATATGGTATCACTAGGACCAAAACTGCTTTGAAGTTTGTATAGTTAGACGAGATTCTTTACAATAAATAATGTACCTAGACAACATTTTTAGTAGCCAAATAATACCAATTGTCACGTTTCGCGTGGAAACCTGCGACTTCATCTCTGCAGCCATTAACAGAACAAGAGAGAGAAAGAGAGAGAGATATACGTACAGAGAGAGAACAATAATATTGTCAATTTTGTCACGGATAACCTTGGTATTTATTTTTATGCGGTCCACATCATTGTAGTCTGCTTCTCGTCTCAGAAAAAAAGGATCTTTTCTCTGCGTTTATAATGCGAAAACAATATTAGATAATGTGAAAATCATGCACGAAAACGTCCTTATAATTGTAACGGTAATAATATTAGTCCGTTATATTGGTCGTATTAGGTAAACGTATATAAATGTATTCGATTTTATAAAACCACAAATGACAATACTCTAAGTACAGACTACTAATTTTTTATAATAATTGTAGGTACCTAATATTATATTTATTTAAAATAATAGCTGTTTATAAAATGGTATTTAATTAAAAATGGCACTCTTGTCTTGAATTCTAGTATGGAAAAATCCTCATCATAAAGTCTTAGGTACATAGTACATTTCAAAAAGAAACACATTGGAATTTGATGAAAAAAAACACTCATAATAAATCAAATATATTTCGAATTATTAAAAAAAACTAAACTGAAATGTACATAAAGCATTAACATAAGACATATTAGGTATAGTAGAAAAAAAGTAGTATTTTGTTTCCGTCCATAACTGATGATTCTAACGAATAATATACATTGTAAGAGCATTTTTTTTACATAGTACCTATTGCATTCTTTTAATCCCTAATTATCTTATGTAATGCAATTTATGAAGTACCTACAGAATGTTTATCAGAAGACAAGAGTACAGGAAGAAAAGATCAATACAATAATAAAATACTACTATTAATTCGAGAATAAAAAAGTGTATAAACTTAAAACTATTAATAGCAAAATCAAATATTCTAAATAAAATTATAGGTCATATACTATAGCTTTATAAAAAATTATAGGTATATTATTACATATATATTATTATCTATCTAGATTATTTAAACATTTAGCTTTGTTTTCTTTAAATTATTAAATTATAAATTAAAATATATAATTATTCTAAACTCTAAAGTTTATTACCTAGTCATAAAATACACACAATATAATATGCTAATATTGACTTCGAATCAGAGATTATTTCCGAAAATATTAACTAAATAATACTTTTATACTGCTTTTCTATTATAAACGCATGTATAATTGAAATTTTTTTAATACATTTATCTCGAAAGAGGAGTTTTCTTTTTATATACATTTTAATGAAACTTTTAATTTTTGATAGAAACCTATGTAAATCAAATATAAAAATTCCATATACCTACTTATTCATAATTAATGATAATTATTTAAAGTTTAAACAATATAATATATATACTATATAGGTACAGAAGAAAATTATAATAAATAATAATTAATTTTTTTTTTTAAGTTTAACCTAACCTATTCCGAATTCCCAAGTATACTTAACTTAACCACTATAATATTACTATACATTATTATGTATAAGGCTGGAGACTCCCTGGAGGTAAAAAAATAATACAATCAGCCTCGCCATAAAAAGATAAAGGTTTTCGGCGCCACAACATCATCAGATATATTTCATTCATTATCGTGCCCATACGGTTTGCATATGGTGCAACGATATTTGAAGCTAAAGCCATTAATTATTATTATTTATAAATTTAGCTACCATAATAACCTATACATAATAACTCAAAATTGAATTTCACTTTTATTCCGAACAAAAGAATAATTATTACGCACATTGTTATATAGTTTACAAACCTCCTGAATTATACAAATGGGTGTTTGAACTTTTTAAATATAAAGTATTATACTCAAAAAACGTTTGGATAAATAATTTAAGACCGTATATGGATACAATTGTTTTGCGGCGGTCCAGTGACCTATAACCTCAAAATATTTCCCACTGGTCGTGCTGAAGCTGCAGCTGAGGTCGTTGCGCCTTGGGTCATATACGTTTGAGTTAACTTGATACAATGATACTTTTATATTTTTTTTTTTTTTATATATACTTCTAAGCACCTTTTAATCAATATTAAAATATAATTAGTTCAGCGGTATAGTCGAGTAGACGTTCGAAGAGCTCAAACTATTTACTATACCTATACTTGATACAGAAAATCATCTTGTATACCTACGATGATATAATAACAATATCACGGCGTATATATACGTGGCTTATATTATATGATCTATTGCAATTTTGCAATCACATAAAACCGACGAAAACAGACTGAAATAAAAATCTTAATAGGTATGAGCCTAGTGTCAAACGTAAAATAACCGAATTTAAATAATAAGAAGACACGTCGTCGTCACATTATGTAGGTATTATACACGCGCTTCTATATCGATAAAAGCGGTTTAAATGCATAGGTATACCAGATATTTGCCTATATATGGTATATATTAATTATATACCTATCTATATAATATAAGTAAGACTACTATTACGACGTTGATTTTTAAATATTACGTTTTAATATTATTATGTTTTACAGGATGATACACTTAGTATGGTCATCCCTGTTTTATTTCTTTGACAATATATTATGTAGCTTTTCAAAATCTTAAATTTTTAAATATACTTAAAGATCAAATTTTCAAATGTTGAGAATTGTTGAACTACTTAATGAGTATGTGGAGAAACTTCTGTTTTTAAAGACGAGGGTTCTCATTTGAAAAACAGAAGTTTGTATCACAAACACAAAGGAGGACACTCCTTAAGTAGTAGGTACAGACAAATCTCAAGGATTTGGTATTTTAGCATATTATTTAAAAATATAAGAAATTTGAATTTGAATAAATACCTTATCAAAGGAAGAAATGAGGGTGAACATATTGTGCTTAATGAATTACTATCTATAACTACAACGTTATTCCACAAAGATTATTCTGAATTAATCAAGTCGCATTTCGAATACCCTAATTAAGGCTGCACGGCATCAATGTCTGCGTGAATCGGGTCTCGGTTTTTTTTAAATTTATTTTTCAAAGCAAATAGAGGGATTACATTTTTATTTTATTTTAAAATGTATACTATGTCACCGAGCATTTGCTAAACATCACTCGATAATTATTGAGCTACTCAATTCCTTCAAGGAGATTATAGATCAGACAAAATATTAAGTAGGTAATTCTTAATTCTATAATGTTAAGTTTACCGGTGAACAAAAGCTAATGAATTGAAAAATTACATAAAAATAGAGTTTCAGACATTGTACGTTGATGAAATCAGCTTCACATCCTACTAGAAAACTTAAAGTTTTCATTATACACGCTTACGTAAAATTAATTTTAATGTCATTCTAAATTTTAAAGCATTTATATACCTATAATTTATACAGTAGACTAAATCATTAATACATTTTAACTTTCGCGTTAAATTAAAATGTTCAAAAATAAAGTTTTGATAATTGTTTTTTAAAAAACGTTCAACACGACTTTCAGATCATTAAAAATATATATAATTGGTATACAAATATACCTACTACTTGTAGCCTGATATGTAGGGTAAAATTTACAGTTGTGCTGATTTTCGTAGATATCGTTATAAACGTCCCATTGTTTTAAATTTATTTGGGAATTCGATATTTTCTACTCAATTGGTTCAACTGTTCAAGGCTATATGTCACTAGATATTTTATACCATAAATTACAATTAAATATTGTATATAAAAAAAAACGATTTCAGTCATAAATATATACATGTATATATGTATAGTATATTGTGTATATTATACTAGGTATACTGCTATAATATACACCATAGAAAGATTAGGTGCGCATAGACAAATCAGCGAGACGGATACACTTTTTACTTTTTATAATATACAGTCAATTTTACTTGGATTATGACTCATTAGTACATATATAACTAGTGTCTAAGGATTTTCTGACCTTTCAAATGTACGTCTTAATAGTTTTATGTGCGCGTGCAACGTAATATAGGTACATTATACCTACCTATATAATTTTAAAAGACGTTTTTAAATCATTAGTAAAACTGTCAAGTGCGTTTTCTCTGTTCTTTCAAAATATCAATCATAGCCACCTCACATTATATTTACCTCTGCAAATGATGTGTATTTATTTTTGCAAAAATAAAATATTTTAAAAAACCCTAAACAATAGAAACAAAGTATAATATTATACATTATCATTACCATTTATCAAGGACGCTGTTACTCGTTTTGTGGTTTTGTTCTATCAAATTAGTTACTGTTTAATAATAGGTACATAATAATATAGGCTCTAACTTCTAAGTTAGTCGATCGTAAATGAGATAATAACTAAAAAAAAAAGGATACACCGATGACTTCATAATACATTGTTTTATTCTCTTTTGTTCATTGCCCATTGGTCATTACATTCATGTTGTGAAAAAGTGCACTCGAATAAAACTTGTTTCGTTTGTATTGCATTGCATGGGTTTCACTGCTTATATTATTACTTTTTTTTTAATCAAAAGTATAGTCAACTACATTATAATATGTGATATTCTCATTGTAGTACGAGTTCTTTGTCAAGTAAAAAGCATTTCTAGTACATATAGTGAAATACCAAAAAAAATTAATTTTAAAACAGGCCTATAATACATTTTTTAAGCTGTAAAGTTTCTTTAAAAATTGTTTAGTTTTTTTTTAAATTGATTACATCATCATAACAATAACAACATAAATATATTTATTTACGGAGATAAAAGCTCCATTTTAATTAATATAAATAAAAAATAACAGATTTATAGGTATAGTAATATTTAGTTTCATAGGTTTATAATTTGACAAACACAAAATTACAACATAATAAGATAATAGTCAATCACTGGCCACTGCAATGGTAAAATAATTAGTAATAACAATATTATTATAGGTAATAAGAAATAGATTTTAAGATTTTAGTTATTTTTAAACTTTATTTAAATTGATCAGGATTTTTAAAATTAAAAATATCAATATTTAAACTATTTCCAAAGGAAATTAGAATATTAGCGGGAAAATAATTGATTATCCTTTTATTGATATTTTCTGCATAGAATCTTGTATCTTTCAATTTAGTGTTTGAAGAGTGTTCTTTAAATTTAGTTTTGTTAAGAAAATCTACCATTTTAAATTATTATTAGTAAGATTATATAAAAATATAAGAATATTCATTTTTCTTCTGTGTTTCAAAAAGTCTATTCTAATCCTACATAAAATTGTATCATAACCTCTATGCGAAGATCTTTGAAAATTGGTCTTACAAGATAAATATCATAGAAAATTATTTGGACTGATTCTAATTGGTGGTTTAGGAAGACAGAATCGTTGTAACAAATTAGAGAGGCATATTCAAGACGAGATCGTACTAATGAGAAGTAAACTGTTAAAATTGTTGTATGTTAGAATTAATACGACGTGTAAAGCTTTTAAAAAATTCAACCAATTATTCGATTCTATTTTCTATGTTAGTAAGTATATGAACCATCTAAACATAAACACATGGCAATTTAACTAATTGTTATGATAGAATGAGTAAACGGCATATAGAATCATATACCCATATAACTCGGGTTTCTTCTCAATATTTTGTAAAATAAACTTTACGTTGTATGATAATAAAAAAACTAATAGCGTTATTAAGTGTTTTTTAACGTGGTTTTTGATTTGTTTTAAATTATTATTATATATGGGTATATTTTTTAGTTATAGATGCCGCGTATTTTAATAAGCTAATATTTTTAAAACCATTAGACAAAGAATTTTCTATTCTGTCATTTTATAGATAATATTTTTTACTTTATTCTTGGTTGATTTAAAACAACCTTTTGAACAGTATTTATTTTAAAATACCAAAGATTATTATAGCCTATAGTAGGTACCTACTTAACAATTAGCATATATCGCTTTATCGCCATATCGGTGACTAGTCTGTACCAGTCCGCTAAATTGCAATACCCAATAGCCAATTGGTGTAGCTTAAGCAATTTTTCACGCATTATTGTTGGGATTTAATTTAGTTTTAAAACGACCATCTTACATAGTATTCGGTAAAGTGTAAATATTGTGCATGGATCGTTATTTGTATCTACCACATTGAATTTAACACCTTATAATATGTACCTATAGTGTTTATAGAGTACAGACAGTACAGTCATATTATACTTTTACAGTATATTACCCTATGACCTATGTAGTATGTATGTATATTATATGACCTATATTTCACGTACAAAAATTATGTGAAATAACATATTATATAATCTCATATAATCTTAAATCTTTGTTATTTATGTAATTTAAAATACAAACGATTTTGTATGTGCAGTTATGCGTATTGTGAATATTATAAACAACAAACAAATTCTTCGTCATTGATAATTCATCAATCAATATTCTATACATAGTATAGTAATAATTTATCATTCGCTTTCCCTGTGAACTAAGACCATAACATAATACTATCTGCCGTGCTCAGAATAATTATTATCCTTATCTCGAAAGTGCCAATTTCGACTCAATCGACGAAGAATTATTAATGTGAATTTTTACTCATTCTTGTATAAATTAAGTAAAATACATATTTTATTTTTTTTTACTCATTTAAATTTGACTGTAATGTCTTGTTATTGTAAACAAATTTGCTTTTAGTTTATACAAATACAACATGAATTATTTATGAAAATATAAAGTTACAGTAGGTAGCTAAGTAGCCAGAAAGTAGATATTTAGTATATTTATAACAAATTACAATACGCATTGTTGTATAAATATAACAATTTTATATTTTTTCCTAACATTTTAATTATTCATAAATTGTTAGTTAATAGGTTTTAATATTTAAATCTTAAAAACTGAAGTACTTAATCAATACTATTGACTAATTAAAAAAAAAAAATATTAATATGTAACACAACACACTTTTTTGTAAATATCTCGTACTATATAGTATTATACTTTGATACTGAAACCCCAATATGATAATAAATTAGTTAATTACTTATCAGTTATCAGTAATCACCAATTATTTATTATTAATAGAGAAGATAAAAATAAATGTTAAAATATTAAAAATTCTTATCTGTGATAATTTCCTCAAGAACATAATTAAAATTAATTATTACAATGGTTAAAAAAATTATTTTCTAGAATAAGACATGTATTATATAAAAAAATTAACTAAATTGTACGTTAAAATAATTTAGACATATGGGTATTAGTTTGATATTATGATTGGTCATAAATATTCATGTATTTAGAATGACATGTGGTTTTTTTAAATTTGTTCGGTTAGATTTACTACAGAAATATTATCAGGTTCAAGTTATAAGATTATAAATATAATTTAATTTGTTGTAAATTCAAAGATGGTTTTATCTTACAAAAATATACATAAATAAAACTATATTTATTGCTGCGTAATTTAGAGTTAGGCAAAACTAAACATATGTAAATATTAAGTATACCTCCTAAACTATTTATTGATTATTAAATTATTATTATATTAAACTATAGTAATCACTAATCATTAACAAAAACAAAAAAATAGTACCAAACTAATGTATTACATTTTTTTTATTTCAGTTGGGAAATATCAAGAGTTGTTTGGACCTTTTGGAGACACTGGGTGTCGCTTTGGATGGTATTACAGCCCATGACGTCAAGGAAGGTAACTTGAAAGCCATACTGGGTTTATTCTTCGCTCTTTCAAAGTACAAACAGAAACAGAAACAACAGCAGAAATCTGAAGGCCCCAAGTCGAGAATACCTACAGATATGAAGCAATCAAGGTAATGTTTAACGAAACTTGAGTGATAAATCGTGTTAGAACGAATAATAGAGTATATAATAATATATATATAAGATGTTTAGAAGAGTGGGGGGAAAAATGAAAATAAATTACGTCATTGTGGATGTAGCAAGGGCGTGGACCCTTCATCCCTTTTTACCCCAACAGACGTTGTTCAGTTCCAATGGGGAATTCGAACAGTGCGCGTCGCAATCAGTCCAGGAGTGTCCCGACGTCTCCTGAAGTTAGATTAAGGTTCCGGTTAAAATCACCTTATTATATTATTATTACAATGGACAATAGTCGGCGTTTTGATATGCGCTATTTTCTTTATATACGCGCATGTACATACTATATTAGACGAAGTTATTGTTAATTTATATTTTCTATTGTTGTATAGGCTTCCTGGACCCACCCTACACTCAGGCAGTATTACGAGTATACCGACCCCGTTCGCTCAGAGATTTCATCAATTGCAAAATACACCTGCCGTCAACAGTGAGTATATACCTATACCTACCTGCCACGCTCAATATGCATTTGAGTGGGACGTGAGAACTTTTATTCAATTTTATTGTCATATAGTACCTACTTACCAATTACCATATTTCATAAATCCAATATATATACATAGGTCCATTAAATACTAAGTTTATGATTTTTTTCAGCGTGATAAATAAATGTAGAACATTTTTAACATAATATAATATGTAGGTATACTCTGATACTCATAACAGTCATAACATTCACGCATAAAAATATTGAAGTCTCTTCATAGTGAAATATACTTACCACCCTACTTTACACAAGAAATTAAAATATTAATATACATTTTTATGTACATTACTTACTTATTAATACTTAGTTTTGTTACTAACTTTTGTTTGAAAGCCTAACATTGTTTTTTTTTAGTTAATTGAGTGATCTACCGTTAAATTAAGTATTTAATAATTAATAGAACATTAGAACCCCATAGTAATTGTTTCATAAATTTGTATTAGAAAACTAGTTAAGTATGAAGTACCTAATCCTACCTATCTTGATTTTTATACGTACCTAATACAACCTAATATCCTATACAGCCTATAACAATTAACAATCCATCTGTTAAAATTGTATTAAGCTACTTACCTATTCATTATTTTGCCTTCTGTAGTTGTTAGTTCTATGCCCATATACTTACTTATATTATTACTTATTGACTCAAGAAAATTTGTTGAAATCTGCAATCGATTTTTATTATGTTTGCATATTGTACTATTTGTCTATATACCTAAAAAAAATTTTATTTTAAATAACAACATCTCGAAAAGTTAAAACATAAAAAAAAAATACGGAGCATCATATAATTTTTTAAATGGTTCTTTAGTACTTTAGTATTTACTATAGGTAGGTGTTCAATATAGAATGCTCATTAAAGATCGTAGTCCTATTTAAAATTTGGAGTGAGGAAAAATATATTTTAAAGGTCAAAGTTAACCTTGAACAAATTTATTCTTACCTAACGTTTTATTAGTGTCCTCTACCCGTCTAAAAGATGCACTGTACACAATTTGTTTTCATTTTTGAATACTTATATAGTTATACACAACTATACAAGTCATTTTCGTTATCCGTTAATCCCACATACAAATTTTAATTTAAAATTCATTATTTAATATCATATTTTATTGTAACGTGTTTTAAATTCGTCTTGATAAAAACTTATATAATACAATATTATAATACATTGTTATACACTTTAACCGGAAACATACACAAATAAATAAAACTTTTGAGTGAAAAATGTCCATGCACGAAAATTAGCGGTAAGAATAGTATTCAATCAGTGAATTCAGAAGTTCAATAATTAGGGAAACACTCTAACACGTTTCAAAATATGAGGTATGTTGATTCTATACACAACAACGTATGCATATTTTAAACTTAACAATATTTCGAAAACCAAATATTTAAATACTAATTGAATAAAATTATACCTACAACCCACGTTATGTCATTATGTTTTCTAGTTCACTTTGAAGTTCAAGTCACCCTTTCTTCCATTGTTATATTTCAATGGTACCTAATCATAATTATTATTACCCGCCTTCAGTTTAGTCTTGTCGTCCACACCCTTCCCACATTTCCTACTGATGACGTCATCCAATGTATAATATGCCTTAAGCCTGTTGCTTTCTTATCACACATTTCTCTTACGTTTCCAATGCTTATCAAACATTTTACTTGAGTTTCCAATCCTTATCTGTATCGCCTGTAGGCTGTAGGCTGCAGTTCGTGACATGTGTTCTGTACTACTGTGTCGGCGTTGAAGTTGTGCTTGGCCGTACTATGTCAATGTTTTAATTTTTATATTTATTGGTAAAATTATTACCTTCTTTCCTAGAAAAAAAAATCACTAACATAATAATAACTCATTATTTTCATGATACAAATGTACAATGTAATATCATATATTTTTTTATATTTTTTTTAATTTGATAAATATATTTTCTACCTCCTATACTGATCAAAATAATATTTAATTAGTTTTTTTCTTAATATTTTTACATTGATTTGCTTTATATAATTTTTTATATTTTATGACAATGTGTATAGGTCCATACACTGGAATCAAGTGTACATCAAATAGTAGTTCCAGATCAACTAGTCCCCACACGTTTATACCTTCACCAAAAAATATCATTAGGACACCAGTTGCTTCACCTAAAAACACAAAGTAAAAATCTAATAAGTTAATGCTATTAATTTACTCTGAAATAAATGATGACTTATACATTATTATTTTTCAGTCAAAAAAATGGAATGCCAGTTAAAACTAACATTGCTAGCCCATACAGTTCAGCACAAAAAAACAGTGCGTTGTTGGAAAAGTTAAAAGCTTCGAATCAAAAAGAAAAATCCAACAAACAAGGTTTTTAATAAATAATACATATTATTATTACTACTATATTTATATAATATTTTCAACAATAAACCTAATATAATGTTAATTTTATGTTTTTTAGTAATCAGTAGTACTAAGCGAACTTCCAGCTCTAGTGGTTTTAGTTCTGCTCGTTCAGAACGAAGTGATTCTTCAAATAGTCTTTCAAATGAACCAAAACCAGTGCTTAGGTATGTTAAATTTTCTAAAAATATATTTAAAAAAAAGTTTTATTTATACAGTTTTAATGTATTTGTTATAGTCTGGAAAAAAAAGAAAATTCCATAGAAGTGCCAAAACCAGTATTAAGAAAAAAAATTGTACGACCACCTGTACCATCTGAATCACGCCTTTCTAAAATTAGTATTAAATCATCTACACCTCCTAAATGTGAAAATCAACAACGAAAAAGTTTTGAGGTAAATATAGAGACATACTTAGGTACTTTGTCAATGGTTTTAATTATTATTATTTTTTAATAGATATTAAATTCAGATAAAGAAGACTTAATTAGTTCATCCACAATGGAATTATCCCAGAGTCAATCTAGACTCAGCGGTACTGGAATCCCAAAACCAGTAGCCACTGTCAAAGGAATGACAAAACCCACACACTGTGTAGCTCCAATGCAACAGATAAATTCAGAACTTAAAAAAGTTGATGACTCATTAGAAAAAAATAATGTAAAACCACTTGATATATGTAATGAACCTAAAAAATCTGAAAATGTAAGTTCTAAAAACAAATTTAAATTACATGTTAGTTTAATTATATTTAATAATTTTAGACTTCTAGTTTAATTCTGAATGAATTAAAACATGACAAGCAAAGCTCATTTACAGAAGAAGACGATCCAGCGTTAAATGTGAAACCAATGGAACCGTTATTAAGAGGATACAAAAGATCAATTATTGTACCTCAACACCGGACTATACCATCAGATTTAGGTATTGTAATGATATTTTCAATACTTAAAAACTAAAAATTAATGTTCACCAACCTATCATAATTTTATGTGTTCAATAACCTTTAATCATATTTTAAAATTAATTTTATATGACTTTATATTTTGGAAAACTCACAATTATGTGACCCCCTAGATTATAATACACTAATTACTTTTAAAAATAATTAATTATTGCTTCACCATATATGTACGAAAAACAATTCTACCCCAAAGTATAAATATTACTGATAAATGTCGATTTACCACAACTAACAATATTTAACACTACTAATAGTTGTAATATTTGTTTTTTACAGGATTAACTCAAAATAACTGTATAAATGGAAATTTTCAAGAAAAACGCATTTCTGCAGATTCTGATTATGGACAACAATCTTCAGGTAAATTTACAATTGGTTTATTTCTAATAGAAAGTCACAGCTATTGTTGTTATTGTAAGGAAAAATTAACAATTGATACTAATACTAGTTTTTCTTATAGGTTATGTATCGGATGGTGATGTTCTTCAGTATGATATTCAATCGCGACAAATTCTAGCTACAGATCCAGGTTACATGTCTGAAGGACCAGCATACAATGATTCAAAGTAAGTATTTGATTAGATGAGAGACCATTCTAAAAATAATTGTATTTTATTATTATAACTAAATTTTTATTTTTGTTGGTAATTAAGTAATTGACAATTGTTTAATCAAAAGTATATCTATATAAATGAAAGTAATTTTTTAAACTACATTAATTACAAGGATAAATGTAAATATAAAATATACCTAGTATTAAGTAAAAGTGTAAAGCATTGACTATTGATTCAACTACATAAATTGCTTGAACTGTGAAAAATAAATAGCAATAATTGAACAATGTATCAAAATCTAGCGCCCTTTTGTTGTGTACAATAATATTAATGTTTACATTTTATTTTGGTCAAATTAGAGTAAACTTGAGTTTTATAAAAATATAAGATATTATATTACTCCCTGCCATACAAACTACTTCAAATTAAAATTTGAATACTGAATATAATATTTTGTTTTCATTTATATAATATAATTATATTTATATTATATTTTTTTATATTTTTATTTTCATTTATATAATTGAATAGTTTATCCAAAAAGTTTCAAATTCTAAATGGTGATAACGTGTACAAATTATATATTCTTTAATTAAAGTGAAGACATATGAGGGAAGTAATTTAAGGAAAGTTTTATAGCTTTAAATATAATTGGGTATTTAACTGTAATGATTAGGGCCAATGACTTATAATTTTAAATTTTTATATTGGATGATTGCATTATAACAATTTGAGTAACATGTACAAATGTTTCAATTGTATTAATGTATTCAAAATAAAATTTAAAAATGCATTGACAATATTTTTGAAATAATTTACAATTTTCATATTAATATTTATGGTTTGAATTACTTATAAATCTTTTTATTACCTATTTATTGATAGAATATTGTAATTTTTTTAATGTAATATTTCATTAATTTAATAACCTACTTAAACTGAATAAAGTTAGACTATATCTAAAATCTTAAATAAATTACAACTGTTCTTATTACTACATTCATAAACATATAATAAGAATGACAATAAATCCTTTTTATTTTATTTAAAAATAAATTTTAAATTGGATAACACTAGTGCAATGTTTAATTTTATTTGTGATTTTTAAAAGCTAGAATTCTTCCGCCTAAGTAATTAAAAAGACCCAGTTGTTAATTCCCTTTTTAAACTAATTGAATGTAATAAATAAAATTGAATGTATGAGCATTTATTCTCTTTAGAATCGCCAATGTTTAATTTTAATATATATGCTTTATTGCTTTAAGATTACACCTAGTTTTACAAAGTATGACTATAATTGTTCAGTACAAGTTATAATTTATTTTCATTAATCAAATTTGTGAATTATTTTCAAAGGTCAATTATAACATACTATTTAAAGAATATAATGACTGTAATACAAATTTCATCACACTAATGCTTAAAATGATAAAACTATTATATTACATAATAGAATCAAATATATCTTGTAAGCTTGTTAAACATGGACATATTCTGGGTATACATTTTTTTTATTTTTATAATTTAAATATGATTTGCAGACAATGACTTTTCATTAATGGTTGTTTGTAATATCCCATTATAATATGTTTATTTGATCTTAACTATAGTTTGGTATGATGAATTTCAAAATAAAATAATGATAACAAGAATAAAAAAAATCTGTCCAATAAATATACTCTAACATTTAGTTACCATGTATTACAATTTATAATGCATTAGAAGTTCTTAGGAATTAAGATACTATTCAGTATTTACTTATTCTATTTTAAAATTAGTAAATCCTCTTACAATTTTTTATTCTGTAGAAGAAAATCTCAATTTTTATGTAGGTAATATAAGAAAACTATGAAGGTTTGGAATAACTTTTTTCATTATTTAAAACTTGATACATAATTTTATAATTTATCACAATTCTAAACTTACTTGAATTCTGTCGATAGGTATAGTTGTATGATGTAGCCTAATTTAATTTTCCACGATTACTCAGAGTGATTTTTTTTAGTATATGACACGGTATGAGTGTGTCAGACAGTGACAAATGACAATAAATATAACATAGTTAGTGTCCTCTTTATGATTAATTTTCCGCATGTCATTGAGACATCCATAAAATAGAATCAGGTGAATAGCCTTTATAAATTAGCAATGATTGATTCATTGTTCTTTTCATAAATTAGAATATATACTTATAAATAAGACTCAGAATTTATTTTACTAAATACATATAACATTGTTTATAAAATTGCTGTCCAAAATTCCAAATTTTACAAAATTGGAATTTAATATTTTGATTATTTTAACTCATAAAACAACAAATTAATTGGCCAATGGGAAATGGGTGTCAGCAATAGTATAAAAAAAAGTAATAAATAAAAACAAATGGATTTTAAATAAGAAACAAAATAATAAATTATAGTTTATTATTTGGAGTATAGTGTGTCCCAAAAGTCCCCGTATCACGCATATCCTTGAAAAATCAATTATTGAAATGCAGTTTTTTTTACAGTAAAAACTATTGAAATTATAATTAAATAGCATAAGAATCAATTAAAAAAAAAAATGTTATGCAGTTAAGTTTTTATATTTTCTTGATGATATTTTTTTAAAAAAAATATTAAAATTGAATGTAAATCGACCCTATTTAATTAAATTAAGTTGTTGAGTTCGTTAGAATAATACCTAATTATGTTTGTAGAACATGAATCATAGAATTTAATTAATATCGATTTAGATGCTAATTTTTTTTTTGAAAATCTGTAAATATCTAATTATTAGTGGAGTTTTGCAAAAAATGTATTAGTTGCGATATTAAAATTAGAGGATAATGCATTTTACCTATTTCCAAAAATCAAGACATTAGTCTGTTGATTTGAAACTGTAATTTGTAGGTACAGCAATGGTTTTGGACAATCTATCCAGTCAATAGTCAATTCCATAGTTTTGCAGCTTACCTGAAACTTTCATTATTTCGAACTTCGGGAGTAACACTTTACTATGTCGATGTAATCATGTACTGAGAACGTATAAATCATTTTTTAAATGTATAACAAACAGGTACCAATAAAGTAAATTGTCATAAAAAAAATAATCAAGATTGAGATTAAATCATATGATTTGTGTAATCGTTTTTTGTTAACATAACTATTATTCTTACAAAGTCAACAATTTAATTTGCCTTAACTTTGTCAATTTTTACTAAATTTCAATTTTTTTTTAACTTTTAAAGAATATGATGAAGAAAATAGCTATCTTGAAAATGTAAAAAACTTATTTGCATAAAAAAAATTTTTGAATTTTTG
Source organism: Nasonovia ribisnigri (assembly GCA_027563435.1). NCBI lineage: Eukaryota > Metazoa > Arthropoda > Insecta > Hemiptera > Aphididae > Nasonovia > Nasonovia ribisnigri. Next base: position 127,771 of record JANEHU010005111.1, read on the forward strand.
AAACAAAATATTTGAACTTTTGCCATTGAATAAGAATTTCCATACTTATTACTGTAAAATAACCATTTAAATAATTTAATATTTGCCACGGAGATACAAGTTGATACCAACGGATCTTTGAAACATTTTGTACCTATATAATTAGGAATCGACGTGTGATCGTGATGCATTTAAAATGTGTTATCAATCATAGTTATTTTAGACCATTCAAAATAAAACTACGGATTTAGTCTTATCTCACTCAGATACAGAATAGTTTCCATAGAAAAATTGTACAGTTGTTGATTTAGGATGGAGGTACTAACGTACAACGTGTTTCAAATTTAATTTTTTTCAAATAGTATTCTTATAAATAATCAGTAAAAAATGTAAGGAATCCCAAAGTATTACAACATATTTAACCAAAAAATATTCAAAATTGTAAAAAATCGCAATAAAAAAGTTATTTTTTATTGAATTGCTGATTATTTATTATTGACATGATAATAATATTTGAAATATTATTATTAAACATTTAAACATAATATATTTATATTATGTATTTAGAATTTATGGATTTCGAGATTTTAGATGTGTACATTTCGGTTTTTGCTTTCCCAATATTTTTTATTTTTTATACTTTTTTTATGGACAGGACGTGTGCGTGAAAAGGGTGTAATTGAACTCCCTCTTTGAATGAGTCATCTTTCATAAACAGCCCATGCGTAACAAAATTAAATATGTACATAGTATATGTATATTGTATATATAATAATGAAAATATACTGATAAACCATAAACCATTATAGTACCGTACTACCGTATAGCCCGTAGGTATATAGTATACAATTATGTTAACAATTATTAACTTATTTAATTAAATACTATCCTAAACTAGAAAACCAGAATTTAATAATGCATTACTGCCATTCAAATGATATAGTTATATGATCAGGTTACATAATATATTATGTACCTATGATTTTTAATAATAAATATTTTCCGAAATAAATTAACGTAATTAAACGTATTACCGACGTACCGGTTGACTATAATAATACAGGTCTTAATGTCTTATCTATACACGTGTTTTAAATTTTAATATGAATTTATGTGTAGGTATCCAAAAATATTTTATTATAAAAATAAACACTGGCAGCTTGTACCCATAATTTTTTTTTTTTAAAACTTGGATAGCTCACTTAAATTGTGTAATAGGTCAGGTTTAGTTAGTGTAGATACTTAAATTGCCGTACAGTATAGGTCACTGTAATGTATGTTTAAATTTAAATTCAATCATAAATCGCTGTATCCCTAGGTACTAAAAAACAATACTGAGTGAACTGCGATAGAGTTATTATATAATCCATTTCTAACGATATTTCATGTATTTTATATTAAGTAATATTATTAAAAATTTTTTCTTAATTCACTTTAGATTAAAACTTGGAAGTTGAACTAACTTTCGTTAGAAACATCGCATTTAAGTTATAACTTACAAGTCAATGCGCCAATGTCGCGCCACTCGTACGTACTGTATAGAATGATTGTGGTATAAATAACTTAAAATTATCTGCAATCTGTAAATTGAAAATTTAATTGTATATAGAAAATTGTACTACCTATACGTCGTTATTGAGAAAAGTCTATCATTTATAATAGTATCCAGTGTTGCCAAAATTTGAACTTCAGATGCTTAAAGAAAATTGTGAATATGTATTTTCTATATATTTTTAATGTTGTAACTGCCCGTAAGAATTACTTATGAGAAACTTTGTTGTATTTTTTCAAACTTTTTGACCTACAAACTACATTTATTTTGTATCAATATAAATAGAAAAAAAAACTAAAAAGAGATAAAAATGTACATGAATAACCCCCCCAAAAAAATAAAATCTTTTGAAACTTCTATAATGTCAAGAAAGATCTTATATATTTGATGAAAATGTCAAGTCTCTATATAGGTACGCTTATTATTTATTCCTTTCAAATTACTACAAAAAAACTAAATTAGTTTTGTTGAAAACTGGTGTTGCGTAAATACCTGCTCCTGTTTCCCCGATGTTTTTGTTTCTTATTCTCATTTATAAAAAAAACTAAAAAAGTCTTGCGATTTTCGTATTTTTGACCCACCAGTGTCAACTTTGAACTTAATCAAATATTTTGCCAGATCCTCAAAATTAAGGATTGGAGCATCTGTCAGACTTTATTTCTAAAGATATTTTATTTTATATTTATATTGGTTTTACATAAGTATTAGTAATTTATTTTTATATTAATGTATTTACACAACATTAGGGTTAGTTTGAACTAAAAAAAAAATAACTGTCAATGGCGCAAAAAGAGCCAAATTATTTTGAATATTATAAAAAATCTAGAAAATACTACCTAGTTTAAAGATTTGGTGAAAACTCAAGTCTCTAAGGTTATTAATTATTGAACTACAAAAAAACAAAAAAATTTTCGATTTTTTTCCAAAGTACCAATTCGAATCAATTGTTTACTTGTAACTTCAAAGTTGAAGCATTTTTACTGTACCTAGAGGACACACCATTGCAATAACAATTATAGGTACATTATTCATGGGCCACTTGGAATCAAAAATCGTTTTTAATTTGTACATTTATTCCCAAATGGTAAAATATTGTCAATTGTTCTTCAAACAATCAAATTAGAACTTTGGTATTAACTATTAATGTTATAATACCTACAAGCAGTGGCATAATTGCGGAGGGGGAAAGCGCACTTGCCCCCCCTCCCCCAACCCAGCCATTTTTGTGGAGGGGCAAAGGTATCATTTTGGTATTAACTTTTTAACAATATATTTAACCACTAATCAGTACTTGCTACCCACAGTTTGTTTCTAAACCATAAAATGAGTTATAAGACTAAACCGGAGGTGGGTCAGACTTTTGATTATGATGAATACTGAATAAATTATATTGCCCCCCAGATTTTTATCCAGTTATGCCACTGCCTAAAGGCACATAATTTATTAAACAAAATCCTTACTAATACAGTAATGCTTAAATAGGTATGTACCTCTACTTCATATTACGGTTAAACTGTTCATTATTACGATTGAAACGTGATCAACTTAATTATTTATCCAAAGTCCAAACACAATATCGTATGTAATATAAGTATATAACGTATACACACATTATTAAAAAAAGTATCTTAGTTGATAATATTTAGTAGACTCTAATCGAATAGGCGATTATTGTCTTAACCTTTTTTTCTATATAGTTTTAATTACTTATACGCCGCATAAACTATATGTCTGCATAATAGTATAATAATAAAATCTAATTTATACCTAACAGTAATTGGTCTAATGTTAACATTTAATAACATTTGTTCACGATCACGCGGGTGGAATGAATTCCCCTTTAGGCTTCATATCGATTATATTTCCTCAGTCCACCCCACCCCACCCTTCACCAGACCTTGAGCAACACCCAACCCTTCCCAATGTTGGCGACCGTGTACTTTCCTCTACTTGGACAAATGCAGTGACGACTGACGAACACAGCCGCCGCGCTATACCACAATGTCATTCTATCGATCTTTCGTTTTCAATATGAAACATTTTTCAACAATAAAATTGCATTCAAAAACAAAAACGCTGTGCTAGCGATATTTTTATCTACAACGGCACAATGCCTTTTGTGAAAATCGTAAACAATCCGCCTACTTTTAGTTGTCGGTCCAACACGGTAGATGGCGCACAAAGGTTTAGTTGTGCACCGTCTGCATGAGTGTCGATATACGCAAGAACGGGATTTAACAACACACCCCTAAGGCTTAAACCACAGTCCACAGTAGTAGGTAAACAGCCTGCAGTACTGTAGTTGTTGTAAGTTGTAAAGCGTTTTGGATTAGTGAACGTCGTCGCGTAGCATGTTAGATAATTTAAATGCTATTTCCATGTAATTTAATTTAAATTATTTATTGTTGTGGTATTATTACACTAGTCAAGTACTAAAAATCTACCCTAAAATCATACAAAATGTATAAATAATGGTTTAAAGGTAGACATTTAAATAATAATACATAGATTATTTTTACACATCAATATTCTAACTGTATGTTATAGATCTTTAAGATATCAAAGTTCAATTATTAACAGCAAACAAACTGTACCATTAAATAGTCAAATACATTTAAAACATGGGTAAGATATTGTTTCTTTCATATAAAATAAATATAATTTATTAGGTACTCGTGGATCAGTTTTAAAATAATACTAGGTATAACAAGCTGTATAGGTAACATTTTTATTTTAATACCATTTCATCAATTGTTTAAAATTATATTTTATTTATATTTATATATCTAGTGTATTTTATAGTTAAATTTCAAATAAAATAATACAGTATGCTATATAGGTAGAAATAATTAAAAATGACACATTTTTTGTTGTTGTTATAAATGCCCTTTTGTTCTGTAATATGTTTATTAATTTAAATTAATTATGTATTTAAATTTTGTATATTTGATATGATGTAGAATTAAATTGTTTATTTTATTTTTTTATGATAGAGTTATTTCAGTCAATGGACTTGATGCAAATATAAATGATCCAAATAATCAATTGGCAATTAAACAACAAATCAAGGTATAAAGATGACATATTTTTAATAAATAATATAGGTACAATATAATAATATTTTTTTTTTATTAGCTGAACCGATTCAATGTGGGCCCAGACGGGGGCTCATCAAGTCTTGGCCCTGATGTCAGTCCTCCAACTAGCCCTCCAGAACCTACACCTGTAGCCCCTGTTTATAAAGTGGTTACACGTAACCATGTCAAGAAGTCAGACAGCGGACAGCAAACCGAGTTAAATAATTCAAGCTTAAGGTATATTTAATTAAAACTTTTTTCGTTCAGTATTTAATTGTATTATAAATGCCCTTAATTTTATATTAGACAATCTTCACAATGGAAGAAGTACATTGAAGCTGGAAAAAATGCAGAACAAATTAGGTCAAATGATTTTGAAAGAGTACGGGACAAACAAAGTCCAAGACGAACTGATAAAAAACGATCAACTGGTAATAAAGAAACTTTTATAAAACTAAAACTATTGATTATAAAAATATTGGAAATATATTATTAAGATGGATCTCGTGAAGACTTGCATAACATGGACTATATGGAAAGAAAGTCTAGGAGTGACAAAACTAAAGCTCGAGGTAGTGTCCCTCAAAGCTTTGGTTATGTTAAACGATCCACATCCAGCTCCAATGGTAAAGGTGACCCAAGAACAGCCCAAGTTTCAGCCGTTCCTAGGACTAAAGTAATTAAAAATAACATTTACATATTTTATGTACATTCAGTGGCGCCGATGTCCATGCTGACGTCAGGCCATGGCTCGACCTCTTTTTTTAATTATTACATCATAACTTTATTATGAACAAGAGTATATTGAAGCCATGATTATGAGTCAATGTTTACTATAGGGTACCTAGATAACTCTATATTAAATAATTAAGATATTGAGGCCGCAGTCTTGAAATTGCCTGACTATATTTTAAAAACGTCGGCGCCACTGAATACATTTATTATAATATGTATAGTAAGAATATAACTTTAATTTAAGGTGAAAGTTTCTGGTGGTACTCAAACTGATATGAAGACTTACTCAGTAAGTGGTCCAAGTGCTACTCAACTATCACAAAGTGTCAGGGAACGACTTATGGCAAATCAATCTGAACAAGAAGCTAAAATTGGCAGCCCATATGGAACATGGATGAGACACAGTCCAGTTCCACCCCACTATACAGCTTCTCTGCCTTCTAGGACTGGTGCTATAGGTACCTATAATTTGTATTATTAAATGGAGAAGGTAAAACAATTTCACAATTTATTTCTTATAGGAGGTATGATTGAAGCTGAGAGCATTGAATCACTCCCCGCACAACTACATCATAGAGCAAGTTTAACCCATTCACGATTAATGACTTCTGCTTCTCCAAATACTAGTCCATCACCTAACCAGGCAAATAGAATATCAAGGAGCAACAGCATCAGGTTTGTGTTGCAATTGTTTTGTGATATAATATAATAAAAAAAAAATTAATAATCAATTAATAATAATTTTTAATATATTATCTATGGCTAAATGAATAATTTTGGGGAAATTTAATGCTGTAAATTTATTTGCAGCTACCTAAGAGATCGGACATTTCCAAGGTAGGCAAATAGCCAAAAGATTGCACTTTCAATATTGAATATTTTTACACGGTTGTTGCTTTTCAGTTTTTCACTTCTGAGGAATATTATTTTAGCTTTTTACAATAACTAATAAATTATAAAATATGATATATTTTATTTATTTTTAAGCTATTCATTATTTAAATTATTCTTTTAGATCAACTAAGTCAGAAAAACTATATCCATCTATGTTGCAACGTTCAGATGATCCAGATTCATACTACAGTATACCTTATGCATCCTCTAATCGGTCTGAACATCGCACTTATCCCCATGCCTCACAACCAACTAGCCCAACACCAGTTAGTCGTTATAATTACCAATCTCCTCAACCAAACCATAGATCAGTAATTTCATCACCATATGCTGCTTCTATAATGAGTAAAATCAATACAAAAGATGATGATGGTAAGTGTATATAAAAATTAATGTTTGAGCTTAAAAGAAGTCCATTTAATGGTGTTTATTTTCAGCACATGGATCAGCTTTGAGTCTGATATCAACTGGATCATCATCTTTGTATAGTGGAATGGGAGCAGATGAAAAGCATGCACAAGAAGTCAGACGTTTGAGAAGAGATTTAAGTGAAGCGCAAGATAAAGTTCATACATTGACGAGTCAGTTATCAACAAATGTAAGTAATAAATTAATTTTTTGTACCTACGCCTAGTTTTTATGAATGATTTTTGATATTTTTTTAAATATTGTATATTATCATAATATATTTTTTATACAAATATTAATAGTACAACAATGGAAAATATTATTTCGGTCAATATGCTGTCAACCATAAACATTGTTTATGTTAATATGCTCCAGGACATATATTCATATTTAAATTACAAACATTTAATTTAACACAAAATATATTTGAGGATAATATTATAGTTTATCTTAGTTGTATTCAAACTTGGGCTAGTGCCTGAAACATTTTTTAGAATTAGAACTGTTTTTATACACCATTTCTAACATTTGTATCTCCTACTTACTTTATTTCGTCTTTGGAGCTTATCTGACTATAGTAATGGATATAAAAAAAATTTATTAAGTTTTAAGGATAGGTAATGTAAGATATTTATAATAAAATAAACTGACTTGGTTTTCAATTATATGCTAGTTAGTTAAAAAAAATACTAGTATATATAAATAAAATAAAATAGAAGTTAATAATTATATTAGTAATATTTCACAGAAACACAACAAATATTTATAATAATTTTATTAAAACGGTTTTAAACTGCTTTTAAATTCTTCAACATTATCAATATACAAAAAATTTTCATTTTCTTCCAGACACATTTTTTTAATTGGTGGACTTTCATCATTCAAATTGTTTGTATTATTATGACCAATAATTTCAACACTAAATGTCCGACCATTTAAAAACCCTTGTTTTAGATTTTTAACATCATCATATGTCATATTCTTAAGTGCTTCTATTTCTAATTCTAATCTATTAAATTTGAAACGGCCTTCCAAAATTTCATTTATATTTCTATTAAATTCTTGCCCTAAACAATCATCGGGGGCTTCTTTTAATGCAATTAATGCATCTTTAACTTTATCAACTTCATCTGGATCGTTAAAATTTTCCCAAAACTGTTTCAAAAATTCGTCCATTCTATTAAATACATATCGTGTTTCAAATTTATTTTTTTGATGTGCCACCTTAAAATAAAATCCATAATGGTGGTAAGTAGCAGTTACATTTAGTTGTACATCATAGCCAAGACATTGTTTTGTTCGTAATTCATCAAATGCTGATTCTTCCATCATTGACTGTAGCACATGATACTTTACAGAATCTTTGATTTCATTTTTATCAAACTGATAATATTTATAAGCCATCGAGTTGTTATCTTTTGGATTATAGTTAGCCATTTTTACTCTAAAATCCCCTTGATTGAGTCGTTTTATCAACACAGTTGGAAAACATTCTTTGGCTAAAGGCTGGTAATTTAACATACTTACAACTTTTTTTGAAACATCAATAGCTTGAGTCTGATTTATATTTCCTTGTATTAATGATCTACAATATAAATTGTTAAGTTGTTCATAAAATGTAAGAATTTGTTTGTATTCCAAAGTTTCTAAATATTTTAGTCTTTTGTCTAAGTACCAATCAGGATCTTGAATTAAACTATTTTTTAAATCGGATGGAACATAATCTAAATCATATTGATTATTTTTAAGTCTATTGATAGCTTTAGACTTTATCATGGTAAATATTTCCTCAGTCATCAAGTTTTTATAGTTATTTAAACAGTTTATTACAATGTCTATAAGTAAGGGAAGTTTCTCATTAAAACCATTAAATGCCAATTCAAACCCAGTTATAAATACTCTAATGCTGTAATTGAGTTGAGCCATTACTGCTGGATATGTCTCTTCATTTAACAAAAACACAATAGAATCAAAAAATAAATCCATACACATATAGTTATCCAATGATTTTGAAGGTAACTGAGTAATAAAATAAAACATGATATAGCTTTTGGGTAGTTTAAAATGGTTATCTTGTTTGTACCACAATTCAATATGATCGTTTTCAAATATTTTTTCTGGATATTTTGTGTCTGTACTTTGGGATAAAATTGAAAAGTTTTTTGTTAAATATTGATTATCACTGTGAATTTTAAAACACGGATGAGGTGTAATAGACGAGATTTTACTTTCAAATTCTTCTGTCAAACTTTCAGCTAAATATTTTGTTCCAAATATTGGGTCCTTTATAAATACATCTGAGTTATCAAATTCCTTAGCCAATATAAAAATGGCTACACGGTCTACCGTTAGTAAGTTTAAAAACTTTGCAATTGTTTCTGGTGAATATTCATAAAGTAATGCCGGACCACATATATAATCTTCTTCATCGTACCACAACATATTTTGAGAAAGTTCCTTTACATGATTTATAGCTGTTTTATTTTCAGCAAAATTAAAGTCATTTTCTGCCAAAATTTGAATTTGATTAAAAATATCTTCAGATATTCCTTTTTCTTTGATTAATTTCAAATAACTGAAAGTCAGTTCAATAATTTCATTAACATTTTTTAAACCTAAATCGGTCAGTTCAATTGTTATGGAAAATAAACTATAAATACTATTACTATAAAAGTCATCTTCAACTCCAGCTTCAAGTTCCATCGCATAGTTTAACTTCCTCAAATAATTAATCAGTGTTCCTTTACCCTCGTGACCTACTATCCACGCAATGTATTCTAATGGTTTAATTTTATAAAGCTCAATAATTGGTGGTAAATACCAAGTAAATATTATATTTTTAGTAGAACTTACTGAGATGATTTTGAACATTTTGTGAAAAAGATCTGGACAGAATGGATCTCGACTAATTTTAAATACTGGCGGTGGGTGGTTATCTGTTGGTACTTCACTAAATAAATTATCAATCCACTCAACCATCTCATGTGTTGATTGTTTACTTTGAACCGCTAGAGTCATACGGCTGGCTGAGTAGTAATTTTTCCAAAAATCCACTACCATTTCACTCAAATTTTCATGATTTAGACTATCCAAATTTCCCCAAAAAAATTGTCCAGCAGGATTTTCTTTATCAGCACATATGGATATTAATCTAATGCAAAATTTAAAAATTATGAATTGCGTTTGGTTAAATTTTTTATTATTAATAATATACAAACCTCTGTATACGACTATCATCATCTGAAATAGCCATTTGAAATTCTGAATCTACTACTTGCTTTTCTTTATCAATAGATTCTTTTGCTAATTTAGGCGCCTGAAACATACTAGCAAATATATCTGAAGCTTCTTGAGAATATTCCATAGGCACTTCAAAATGGTAATTTGTGTATTCGCATCCAGTTTCAGCATTTGAATAGCCGGCTTTTCGATACAAAAATCGATCGAAATGATTATCTGCTGGGTAACGTTTACTCCCCATTGATACCATGTGTTCCAATAAATGTGCTAGTCCTTGTGCCTCAACAGGATCGCTAAAACTGCCATTATGAACACATAAAGACATTGCAAATGAGTCACTAGTTTCTTTTTGTGATTCATCTTCATCACTTGAATAAGACTCGTCAGTCAATGAATCGTCATTTTCATCTGTACTAGTAACAGACTTTCTATTGAGCTCAGGCTTGATATTTGTAGTAGTTTTACATCCATTATCTGGCTGACTGATTAACATGCATTTCATACCATTTTTTAATTTATGCAACAAATAATCTTTCTTATTACTTAAACCTTTGCGTATAATCTTCTCTACATTAGCCATAATACTTACTCTATATTGTATAGGTAATAAATAAAATATATTTTGTTTGACTAGGTAACAGTAGAACAGGAGAGTAAAAAACAAAAAACTGACAGATAATAATAATAAATTCACTCGGTTCACTCAGATAGTTATATACTTATGTAGTAGATACGATAAATTACTTATTAAAACATTAATATAAAACCCTAAAATCAATACGCGATTTTGTGAAATCCAAAATTAGTTAAATCTTGTTTAAAACTATAAAAAAATTAATCTGATAAGAAATCAATAGTTTGATTTGCGGCTCGCGACAGCTTCAGTGCGGCCTCAGTAAACCATTACAGTGGTACCAATATTTATAAATAATTGTAATACTTTTTTGAACCCTTTGAACTATGATAATAATATTATTATCACGATATCACTGAATACTGATAATATTTGAATTTTATATTTTCAGACTTAAATAAAAATCATAATAAACCATTAAATCAGAAATAAACAGTGCTAGAATTGGAGTGGAACGGTGTACCCCTTTTTTAAAATTATATTATCGAACCCGTTGTCATTAAATCATATAATGAATAAGAAATTTAAATCTTAGGGTATGCAATTTTTTTTTTGCATCCCTCTTCTATTATTTTTCCTATTGAATCACTGGAAATAAGAATATCAATTAATAAATACACAACATCATAACAAATCATATCAAATTATTTTAATAAATAATCATTAATCATTATGGTCGATGATTTAAAATAAATAATTAATACCATAAATACTAGTATTTATAATCAATGGTAATAATATTATATTATACCTACACTTATGTAATATGTTTCAATTTAAAATACAAATATTTCCATTTTCTTTATTCCATTTGTATTCTATTTCTATTATTTATTTTGTATTAGTTAATAATATGTTATTATCATTCACGTGATACTTAAAAATATTTTGTTAGCTTTAAATAGTTATAAATACATTTAAATACTTTCCATGTATACCTCCCCCCTGGTTACGGCCCTGATAATAATTGTATAGGTTAAATAAGTATAGGTGTACACTGTACAACTTGATCATATTATACCAATATAGACTACTCTAATGTCTACAACAACTACTTTTTTTATAAAGATCTAATGATAACACACTTTTCCTCTGAGGAGCCATAAAAATACAATATATACATACTAATAATATTTTTGACAGTGATCATTAGGGTTTATTAGGGCCTAGGGGCTTACTAAATGTATAGTAATAAATTCTAAAAAATGTGGTTCGATTTTGAAATTGTCTGTATTAAATTATCGTCTTTTCAGCGGGTCTGAACTCTAATAATATTGAACATTAATTGAATATTAAACACTACAACTGTTGTGGAATACAGAGTTCGCTTTAATAATTCATAGAAAGTACTTACACATACCGACATCAAACATGCTTATATCTACGTTCTATCACAGATACCTACGGTCATCATTAGCCTTTTATCATTGCCAAGTTTTCGTTATTTCTGGTATTTATTTAAATCAATGGGATAATTTAATATTTTAATATATCTGCATCAAACCCCTTTTACTTTTTTCACCTCAGAAGTCAGAAATTAATCGATTTAAGAAAATACTGTATACGAACTTATGGGTAGGTGTTGTAAATCAAAATAAACAACGTCAAAACTAAAGTAAATAATTAATAAATTAAACTATTATGCAAATAACAATCATAGTAGCTATAATATGATATTTATTTTTTTTCTCAAAATGATGAATTATGTGTTGTTCATTTTTTTGCTAATACCCGGTACCCACATTATAATAATGAGCAATAGTATTTTACATATTTTATGGAGAACAACAACATAGGTGCATGCAAATATTTAGAATTTTATGATTTTTCACCTTTATATTGATTTTTATAAATTTGTTAACGAATCATTCAATTATTGAAGTAATTATAACTTATTTTAAAATTCAATATCTCATACTGCTTGTTTCTCCTTCGGCACCTTTTAAAATATTTTCTCCTTTTATTCGTCAATCGTCAAAGTAGAACGTTGTACTAAAATATTTTTAATTAACAAATCATGCCGATTAAAATATTTTCGCTATGCATAGTATGATGGAATGTCTTCATAAAAAATTAACCTTTCTCGAAATTAGCCATATATTTTTAATAATGTTGTACACATGACTTGTCACACGTCATTTGTTAATCGTTATATAGTCCATAGTTTTTCATACGTATTTTGCTTAATTTTCATATAATTAAGCAATACCTATAAATAATATTGCATAATATATAATAAACACGTAGTTAATTTATTTAAAAAAGGTATACTTTGGTTTTAGTACTTAGAATATTTGACATTTTTATGATTTATAATTTTTTAAAACCTTTTAACTGATCTAGACCCACTATAGTTACTATCTTTTTAATTTTTATAATCCATCTCTCACACGTAATATCGTATTTTTAAAAATATTATACCGTCTATGTTATAATAGTAGGTACACGCTATAACTTATATTAGGTATAGCAATAAATATTAGTAGGTAATCTAATATCAATGTTTGTAAACACAACAGCCGCAACAGATGTGTTGTTTACAACGGTACTCTATAATAATATGCCATTATTGTGACTACTAGGTTACATTAAAACGAATTTAACTATGAATTACAATAATTTATTGAAAAATGTATGAAATATGAGTTCGTGTTCGTAAAAACATCATTCATATATTTTAGTAATATTAACAATATTATTGTTCATGTATTATTATAATTGCCCATCCCTTTTCTTGGCATGTATCTTTGTGATAGGGTGTAGGAAATTTTTGTTAAAGGGCGTATTATAATAATGGGCATGATGTGCGTCACAGGTATACAGCCAACACATATTCGATCACACGCGATATACCGAAAACCAAAAGGGGAATAAATTTATTAGGGTACCTATATCTTCTCGGTTGCTGGGTGTGGTTTCCGTTTCTACGCCGTTTTTTTTTTTGTAAAAATAACCTTGTCAGAGTTGAAAATCAAACATGCCTATTGTGGGTGTCCCGTTCTTAAAACGATGTTCCATTCTGAATACAGCCGGGATTTCGTAAATCATATACTCGGACCACGGCCACAATAATTACTAATATTTCAGAGTATTATGATGTTTTTCAAGACAATATATAATAAACAAGATCAAAATCGTTATTATATTACTATAGACCATCGTAATATTATGCAGGATTTGTTTACGTTACATAATGCGATAATTATTACCATCAACTAGTAACTATCCATCGTATAATAACTAATGAGTGTTGGGTTTATAGTCCATATTTATATAATGACTCCAAACGACTCCAAATATGTCACAATTGACTATCGTGTATTATTACATGGGGTGGTATCTTTGTCGTATTCTGTATCGTATTGTCATTTGTCTGGTTCGTTTAGACCGTACAAAATTATATTATTTATACAGTCTGCTCCGGTGGCACTATTAAATTCCAATTAAAATCTCACAACAAAAAATTGGAAACCGTAAAAATATTATTTGAAACACTCATTATTATATATACTTGAGCCGTAAACGACGTGGACGTTTCATATTATTATTATTATTATTATTACGAAACGTTCGGTAAGAGGAAAAAAATGTACATTATTACACGTCGTACATAACTGTACTAACTGCACTGCGTATTCGTCCATTGTCGCAACGGTAACCGGTGGTGTCCATCAATCAAAGCCAATTTACTATATAGTTCCGTCGTCACTCCGCTCTCGTGCCCACTCGTAACCGCGCCCGCGTGCCTACTTCGCCGTCATGATATGATGATCTGTATAGCGATGACGATTTTTTTTTTCACTCCAATATTGGCATACTATAATAATAATAATATGTGTGCTATAGACGAGACGCATTTTGTGCTAGCGGAAAAGAAATAATAAAATGACAAAACCAAATCGGCGAGTGTCTATTATTATTATTATTGCTGTAGTGTGTCACTGTATAACATAGTCTCAACTCTCAAGTCTATATTATTGCTGCAGGATTCCTATACACATAATATAATATAATATGAACGGTCGGTGCACTGTTCTGCACTGCGGTATTCTATACGACTGCGGATCTTGGATAATAATGTAATAATATACGTACAATCGTCGAACGATTCCCAGTCCGAGACCATATATTATATTATATCTAAGTAATATTGTACAGGGGAGGTGTGTAAGGAAGATCTCGAGTATTATTTATATTAAACATCGACGTTAAAGGTCTCATCAGATTTTCGCGATACATCCTGTAAATATAGTGCGCTCGATATACAACAAATAAGAATAAAATATATAATAAATGGCAAATAATTTAATAATGACCCATACCGCCCGTATATATTATATACCTATGATATAAGACGTGTTAAATAGTAAATGGGCTATTACCGCATACACTCGTGCCGGTGCGTATGTGCATTTCAACCGGCGATGCGTTTTATGAATTACACACGACTCTTTATATAAGATACTGTGTATTATATTATTACTACTATTTTTATATACCTCTTAGTAATAGTAATGGAAACGATAATTAAAGACAATTTAAAAACAACGTACATGCGTCATATATACGCACTGTTTTGTGTGTAATCACTAATTAATGCGGTTATGTTACTATTATCCTCTGCAGCTAGACCGCTGCTCATCGGATTCAATTACGCACTATACTGCTACTACGTGTATTTAAATATTATATTATACATTATAATAGGTACTTATCTTGGGGTTTTATGCTCGAAATGCAAATCATGTAATCGTAAACTAATTATTATTGTTGTATAACGCGTTGGGCGAGAAATAATTATCCGTGTATCTATATATATGATATATATCTATTTATCCACGTAGGACCATATTATTATATTTTTGTTATTATTTTACCACTATTTATGTATAGTTACAAATTGTTAATATACTAATATTATGGGTAATAGGTAGTAGTTACCTACCAAGTTACCTATATATTAAAGTATACATCTATATACAAACATACCTATTCGATAACTACGTCAAACCTTTATTCGTGCAGTACAGTACGGTCAGAAATTAGGGGTTCAATTATCTATATATATATTTATTGCTTACTAGTTATTACTATGCTGCTATATTTGAAATTGGCCCCAATTCACATCGGTCCAGGTGTCAATTTCCACGTCACCACACTGGCCAATACCTACGCCATGATAATAATTATGCAATAAAAATAATTGATTAATTATTAGTAGTCTAACATTTTCGAATTAATTTTGATTTGTTAACTTCACATAGACTTTATTTTACTATAAATTGACCCATATATTTTATCCTACTGTTTCTATTTTTATAAGACTGTTCGTAAAAAATATTCAAAGTGTACTATGTTTTATACAGTTATAACTTATACGTTTTACAGTATGTAGATATCCATTACTAATAACTAATAACCAATGGAAAACAATTTATTTAAATATTTTTTTTTTATTTTCAAGTTAATCCTGATTATTTATTTATTCATTAAATACATAAAGTACGTCGAATATGATATTTTTTTATCAAGCAGATATGATATTATACTATAAACAAGTTGCAGTAACCTAACTACTATTTAAATTCGATGATTATTATTTATTGTTTTATACTTGAATACTTCTATACCTTACCGGGCTAACCGTAAAAGCAGATTAACTTAACTTTTTGGATAGCCCTATATGAACATATAGCTATATAGCCAGATATCTAAAATTATAATATTATTTACTCTAGTAGAGCATCATCACTATCGATATGAAAAAAAGTAGATTTATGTTCAAATTTTCCCCTCGAGGCATAAACCTTATAATTACGCAAATGCGTTTTTATCTAATTAGACTTGTTTTGGCTCATGATGGACAGACCGTGAAGGTTCAGACGTTATTTATTAACTCACCAGATATAGCCAGGTGTTTATATAATAATATGAACGTGTTTTATGCATATGTGTGTATAGTATAATGAAGCTATTATTTTTCCCCTCTTGTAATATTATAGTGTATTAGTATAGTGCTAGTGTATAGTGTTGATGGAATATTCGACTTCTGTTCTAAACTCAATCGACAATCTTAGAAGAAAAACGTGACTGACATAATATTACACTTATATAGGTAGTTATATAGTTATATACCTATACGTGGTATACTACTAATTTCTTATTGTCTTACGTTTAGTTTTTGGTCTCTTTGAGTCGAACACATCGTTTTGAGATTTGAGGTTGTTAACACATCGATATTACTTATGCTATATTATATTATATATGTTATGCAGGTATTCCTGAGATAATTGGATGGACTTCTTCTTTTTTTTATTAAGGAAGTTGTTCAGTACAAACAATGGTTTAACCAAGTTTGGAATTAATTAAGACGATCGAATTATAATATTTAGAAAACAGTCATACAGTATAACCACCACCGTCGGGCGTCGAGACCGCTGTTATTCTATCCGTCAGCGTTGAAATACAGTTGAAAAATGATCATTTGTTTCACAGTTATTTCCTTCCTCTATAGTTTATAAACTTACCAACGATTTGTTGCATACACCGTGTATAATGTATAAACCACCATCTTTAGAAATAAAACGAGTAAAATTTGAATTAGGTACTTAAACGATAACAATTTCAAGTGAATTAATTTTCTATTAAATAATTTAAATTGATATATTTTTCTGGCCTACTGTGGTGTCGTCGTGAAACGAAAACCTGCACTGAAGTACGGATTCTTTCATACAATTATCTAGAAATTTCGCGTTTCGCTGTTTATACCAGAATTATGAATTGTCAAAAATGGAATAAATGAACAATAGTTTAGGTATAGTATTATATCTCCCTAGCCTCGTTACTATATGAAGTCTATTTTTGTATAACAAATAAGTATAGTAGCAAATACTACGACATACCTACAATTTATAAAGTTATAGGTGACTGTCGGCTGTGATCCCATCACAGAAATACAGAATAGATTAAATCCCATCAAGATTATGGCACTCGACTGCCAGAATACGCATTACGATTACGTCATAATGTCTTGATTACAACGCTAAGAACGCTTAATATAAAAACAAATCGAACAATAAAATAATCAAAACGTCTACGTCGACGATCTGCCCCGGGAAACGATAGGTACGGTGCGAATACAGGGTTCAGAAAGCGTTCAAAAAAACAATACATTAATTATTATTATTAATTATTGTTCTGTCGTACCTCGTACCTGATGGGAGGGGGGGTACCTTATACGTTGCGTTGTCTGTGCTTGAACTATCGGCCAGAAGGTTTTATAATTTCTCCTTTGAACAAAAACCCGTATACGCTCTTCGAATAACATTCTAGACATTATTGTTATTGAAGAAATTTGGCTTGGGTGCATTTTTAATTGTGCCGTTAGTATCACACTTTTTTTCAAAGCTCTGAGGCCATGTTCGCATATTCATTGTACGGATGTGGTACATCCTCGGGAATTGAGATACATACGATCATAATATCCGGGCCGTCCCTTTGAATAACCGCAGTCCGCGCTCAACGATTAACAAGTTAACGACCCCCGCCCCCCTTTCCATGACACACAAACACATCGCACGCGCGCTCCAATTGATGAGGCGGCGGCGGCGTATTGGTTTACATATTATTATTATTATTATTATCGTATGTATATTATTATTATAATAATAATGCATTCATTACTACTATAGAACGTATTGTCGCGTGTACTCGTGTCGAATAGACGGTCATTACGGTTTGTTTTAGTTTTTTTTTTTTTTTTAAATACGTCGACATAACATTATATAACACATTATTATTATTTATTACCATGAACTTCTGTCGGAACAGTCTCAGTCGGTCTCACTGTGGCGCTTTTGGTTGGAGATTCCAACTTACTTACAGACGTGCATAAAAAAACCGCCTGCATTACGTACATTTGCGCACCTGCGTGTTCAACACTTTAAATTGTATGTCTGCGTTTTAAATTTTTTTTTTATCTTGGAAATTTTGTCTGTCCTAACTGAAACGAAAAATGAATTACAAATATAATAATATGACGTATATTATATAGAATATATTATGAAGAAAATACGTGTTCTAGTGTATTTACGGTAAAAGGTATTTGGATTAGAAATAATAATTCACAACAACAACGCTGTAGGGTCGGTGATTCCCATACGGTCGTCGGGTTGTCGCAGTTAAGGGTTCCGCGCCAACCGTCGCCGCGTGTTCGGCAGCATGCGCGCGCGCGCCTCGTGCCGCACGGTAGTAGTCGCACGCCGCAGTCGTCGCTTCAGTCCAGTCCGGTCGGCCGGCGCGAGCGTGTGTACCGTTCCACAGTGACATATAACATAATATTATATCAGTCAATGCCCAGTGCCTGTCCTCGCGTTGTCGCCGTCGTCACCGGCAATCGCATCGTAACCGCGAGTCGAGCACTAGCGACTGGACAGCGATGATGTACCAGCAACGGAACAACCACCTTCATCATAACAATACGATCGGTCGTACCACCGTGGCCGCGGATCCGGCGTCCACCGCGGTGCACGACGGTTTCGCCACGGTCCGCCGGCCGCACCATTACGTCGGCCACAAGCGGCGACGCGCGGCCACCGCGGCCGTAGGCTTGCACCTGGAACCGGTCAGCGAGCACGTCGGTGGCGAGCAGCTGCAGTTGTACGCCGGCCTAAGGCCCAAGTCGTGCGCCGGAGCGGCCGCCGCGCTGCCTCCGTTGCCGTCCGACGTGCCCTGGTGGGAAATTGCCACTCGCCGGAGGCCCAAGAGTTGTGCCGACTTTGGATCCGCGTCGTCGGACAACACCGAAAAGGTGAAAATTAATTAATAAAATATAAAACTGATCTACCTAACTAGTTAAAAAAAAACCCAATTCGAAGTAAATTTTACTATTAGTTTTTTTTTTTATTTTGATCGATTGTGATTCGACGAGTTAGGTTCGTCACTCAATTTTTAATTTTTTTAAACATCGTTTCCGCCATCTCGGCGCCGGTGGTAGCCATACAAATAGCAGAGAGATTGCCAAAATTGTCAGAAAAAGATACGGTATTTTAGATACCTACCATACACTTTAGATCCCATCATAATAGGCACAGATATTTAATATACCTATCTCTCTCTAAACAATGTTGGCACAATAGCACTTGGTGTGACCTATAGCAGTGAATGGGGGAGGGTACGTGGTCCATATATTAATATGTCTATATAATGGTAGCGCCTTTGAAAGCCGATGGTTCCACAAGGTCAACTATATACCGTTGATGATGGTCTGTGCATTTTTGTCACCTCTTATGCACAGACACGTTTTGGACATTTTGTCGGTCGTCCTCTTAGCAAAATCTCTGGCGGCGATCTCGATGCTGGTGTACCTACACAATTCATAATAATGGTTTACCTTATACCCCCCGCGGTCAAATCCGGTGACCGAGCTGGTACAGGACACCTGTCGCCGTAGTTATTTTCGATCCTTTTTTTTTTTTTGCCGGAAATCCGTCCACCACTGTGCAACCATTGATTATTAATACTACCTATAGTAACAAGTAATCAATGATGCAACATAATATGTTAATATAAATACCGAACACGTAAAAAGCGTGAAAATCCAATTTTTATTGTATATAGGGGCCTTCCGCACACAATGATAAAAAATGTTGTTACGAGTGATGTATATGACGTTCATTCGTGTAATAGTGTGCATTATTATTATTATTATTATTTTCACGGGTTTATTGTACCTATGATTTAAATTGCTTTTCTTATTTTTTCAAAGCCAATGATTTCGCTATTATGTTTTTGTATTCCATCAATTGTCAGTCCGTCCTCGTTCCAACTACTCTACGCGTGGTCACCGTCATTGTCGGTCGGTCGGTTGGTATATCGTATTATAATATGCGACATGTCGTGTCTAGGGTAACATTATTGTGTATGCACATTTGTTGGCATTCTATCAAAATCGTAATAAAGACAGATACCGACCGCGATAACGTCACTATAAATATCGCATTTATAATCGATTTTTATTATTTTTACTTTTGTACTTATACATCATACCTAATAATTATTAACTATAACTATTTTGTATTTGTATGTATTTATTATCCTCTATATTATTATTGTTTATTAATTATTATAAATAATGACGTACACTTTTGGCTACGCTTCGAAATTGTTGTCGTTACAATCGTCTGAAAGAACCGTTTTTTAATCAAATATTCATAATATTGCACATCGAACGAAATACACGTACGGCGAATCGTCGATTATTTGTAGATAATAATTTAATATAAAATACACTCGCACACGCGTTTCGACGTTTGTTTTGGTCCTTACAAATGTACAATATATCATACTGGGTTGAATAAAGGTAATTTTTTTGATGCCCACGCTATAATAGGCGTTAATTTATTATTATTAAAAAATGAACAATTAATTGTTGTTTGTATCAGAAGTGTGTACTAAAAAGTGTGTCGTGTTATCATAGATCAATTCATTAGCTCCTCGACCACTGCGTACAGTAATTTGTAGGTCAGTTATTGTGCAAATCTGTTGGATATTTATGTTATTTTAATCAGTCTTATTATTCATGTTGAATGTTGTTTTTGTGTTCGCTTCGATTGGAAAGAATAACTAGCGATTGTATAAACACGTCGGACTAATGAATAAATTGATGCTGTCTGAATAAGATACTTCGCACGTGCAGCGAGCGGTACACGTCAATAACAATATTTGGATCGGTGAAAATTCGAAAATGATTTATCATTCGCGTAAAATATCTATTATTATTTATATATATTATTATTTATTCATTACAATTTATAACGGTCGGACGTCAGGTGTTATAATAAAAAGGACTTGGATCATTATGTTATCTATCGATTATCAGTTATATTTTCTAGACGCGTTTTATATCTATAAAACGTTTGACTATTGTTAAGATTTACGAATGCATTCTATTTATACTCAAACTAACTTCTTTTTACTACATATTTTTAAAACGATCATTATAACACTAACTCCAAATCAGTTCTGAGAGTGGTTATTTTAGACATTGGAACCAAATTTTTTTTGTTCTATGTAACGTGTGTAAAATGTTTCTAAATGTATTACGGTAAACGTAGGATGTAGGAAGTAGGAATCTTATAATATTATTGTAGGAGTGTATATAATTAAGATACAACTCAAAACTTAAATTAAAATTAAAACTTCATCATTATATTATTCACAATTATTTTATCGTATCTAAAAAAGATGAAATCAAACATTTTATATTAGATTTAGCCATTTAGGTATACCAAAAATTGTAGCATTGTTCAGAATAAATTGTACTTTTGAGTTCCGACGACTACTCGACAGAATCAGTTCAATATTATCAGACTTTATTTTGTACAGTAACATGATACATCATGTATGTATTTAATCAGTGACAGCTACCTATATATTTCTATAAGTTTATCAACATATTTTTAGACGCTCCAAATTATTTTCTTTTAGACTTCAGTTTTTGATTTTATAGTATAGGTACTTTGTACCTAACCCTGAGATTATATTGCATTCATTATTATTAGATTAGTTTTTAATTTTTTTAAACTGTTTATTATGTTATGGACCGATACGTTCGCGTTTACCCTGTATATGGGAGTGGTCTCTGTATGTAGATGTTCAGAACCATTTCGAAATACATACTTACCATAAATGTGAATAAACATGACCAGTACAAAATAATTATAAAATTACCTACGTTTGTTTGAAGAATTATACATATGTATAAGGAACTGTATTTTATATTATTATTTATTAGTAGTAGTCGTAGTCGCAGTGTTACATTGGAAATCATAAAACGTGTATTATTTTTCATTAATTATTCTGAACTAGAAAAAAGAACGAAAAGAACTCTAAGTATTATTTAGTTTACTCCAGTCATACAAAAGTAGGTACATTATACCTGAAATGATAATTTTTATAATATATTGTAAAATATATCTGTTATTGCATATATTATGAGGTATTGGCTATTAGGAAAAAAGTTAACATTTATGTGAAGTTGCATGATTAAAGTGTGTCAAATTAACGTTTTTGATTTTTTTAAAACGTTCGATGTTGTATTTTAAACGTATCACTTCACTACAATTAGTCTTTTGCCTTGTAACAACAATCGATTTACTTGATTATTATTCAGTTTTACCTTCAATATTACAATATAGTATAGAGTCATTAGACAGTATAGTACGAGACACGTATGACACAGACGGTGAATTTTGTACTCCGCGATGAATCGCCGCTTATTTTGTGACTTAAAGAAATTAAAATAATTAATTATCAATAAAGTAAAAAAATCATTCTGTCGTGTACTGTTTAGTGTACAATATGTCAATCATATTATGTATATATTATATGCAAGCAATAATCCAACAGCTAAATCAAATATGACACTTGGTCTATTC
Organism: Nasonovia ribisnigri; assembly: GCA_027563435.1. Lineage (NCBI taxonomy): Eukaryota > Metazoa > Arthropoda > Insecta > Hemiptera > Aphididae > Nasonovia > Nasonovia ribisnigri. The sequence continues at coordinate 150,727 of JANEHU010005111.1, forward strand.
TACAACATTAATAATATCATCGTATAGTGTGAAATTAATCGGTTTTATTTTATATAATATAATATATTATTGCCTTCAAATTTAAAACAACGTGATTTTTATGGTTGTAAATTAACAACCGCTTATAACCTGTTCAATATTAATTTCTGAAATTCTAATCAAATTTTATAATTAGTTACTCGTTAAAAAATAAAAAATTATCTAAATCGGAACAGTGACTAATCACAGATATATAAAGCTATAATAATATATATTATGTGTAATTATAATATATGTACCTATATGTTGTATAATGTCGTACACGCTCGTAAGTATAACAATAAATAGGTTTGTGAGAATTATAATAAATTACAAATTTTAAAATATTTACAAATCTATTTTTATTAAAAAGTTGGACGAAACTTAGGTTAATATCGACTATTAAAAGCTCAGCATCAGATATTATATTATTATATGTACCGTGTCTTTACCAACCAATAGATACCCATTTCTTTGTTTAATCGTTTGTTATTTTTATTGATCATATACGGGCAAAAACTATTTAATAACAATGGAACGACTTTTTAATAGTTATCACTTATCATACCTATCACTTATTAACCTATCATATTTACGTTGACGTAAGTTAAATAATATACTATTATTATTAAATTTGTTCCGGGCCCGTTTTATATGATTGATTGTTTGTTATTAAACTATAATATTTCTAGTCCGTATTTCCGCGTTGGGTTTTTTTTTAATTTGTACACCACTATTTTATATAATATTTTGTAGACAGTAAAGTGATATATACGTCGCGTATGTATAATTAAATATGTATTATATAATTTTAAATTATCGTATTTCCATCGCGAACTTATCGACAAAAACAATGTCTTATATTATTCCTCGTGCCATTTAATTAAATTCTAACGTGCATACATATATTGGTAAGTAACGCGTGTTATGTTTCCGATAAAATCTAATTTCGTTTATTTTATACACCTATAATACTATAATAATAATATAATACATCATTAATGCCGTACGATAATAATGGTCTATCACACAACAACAATGGTATCATTAAACGAAATCTTTTACATTTTATTTTTTAAGTTTTTTTCGAAAGACATGTCAAATCACGCGTTATACAAATTAAGTATATAATATACACAGCTCCTCTACTCGCTATACTTCATGATATATATATGCAATAGAAATATAATTCAATATCGTACACGATCGATAAGAGAGACCAACAAAATATCATAACATACAACAAAAATCATCGTGGTGGTCGTAGCGGTCATAACATAATAATTTATTATAAAAAAAAAACCACGTTATATAAAATATCGTTTTGAAATCGTATTTGTTATACATATTATAATATAGTACAGGACGTGAATTATTATTATTGTTACGTATCGATCGTATCGTCGTTGTGTGTAATTTTATTTTATTTTTTGTAATTACAATTTTTTTCCTATTACGCCTGACGACGTATGTTTTTCGGCGATGCGGTACGTCACTACAACTACACTATAAATATTGCAACTAAACACGTCTTCTTACATAATATTAATATTATAATAAAATTGTATTATGACTGTACGGGATATTACCGGGACCGAGACGGCGGGTATCCATGTCCATGTCCGTTGCGCGTTCCACATCGGTGGAAATAACTATTTAATGATAACGATTTTGATCGCGAGAAAATTGATGTCGGTACGGGGAGAAAGCGCTGGAAAATTAGAAAGCCGTTGCTGAAAATTAATGAATCGGACACACCAAAACGTATATACATAGCAAAAAAATAGTTTTCACCCGCGTGTCCCTGCGTTTATTATTATTATTATTTTTGTAGATTCCTACTTTCTTTATTACTTCCCCGTTTCAAAAGGAAAATTGCATCGTATAAATCAACTAGCCCTTTTTATTCGTTTTGATCGATCGTACACGATAAGGATAAGGATAATGTAATTTGTTAATACATACTTACCTATCTGTATAATAACATATTTTACTACCGTCGCCTATATTATGTATATTTTTGCGTATAAGGTATACATTGAATCCGTAGCAGCAGCGGCTCGCGTGTGGCGTGTGCCTTAAACAGTTAAAACAGGAAATTGGCCGCACGGGAATGCGTAATGAATATTATTAATAATAATAATAGTTAAAGGTAGTCGTGGGCAGCTGAAAAATAGAGGATTCACTCCGCGGTCGGACGAAGACACGCGATATCATAACATTCAGTTGGATCAACGTTCACTCAATGTAATAATAATTTATAGCCTCATAACTTGTATAGGTTAAATGGTTGTTTAATGTTTATACTGTTGGCTGTCGCAGTAGTGGTTTTTATAATAATATAGTGATCAATAGTCATCGTCATTCGTCACCATAATATTGTTATTATTTATCATTGATACTTGTCAGTGCCGCGTCTTGTGTCTATATTAAACGACAAAAGTAAATACTAGAGGACGCTGCAAAATATATATTAATTCCGAGCACGATTATCTTCTCCGAGTTATCGAAGTTATTAGACGTTGTTAGTGCCGCCATCATCGTTAGTTTGAATAGCTTCTGTTTTTCTTTCCTGACGTAATGGACGTTTTTATGTTATTATTTGTTGTGCAAGTGAAATTATGTATCCGAACAGAAACTAAGGAACGGTTAGTACTTGGTTCATCGAACGTGACAAACTATAATTCGGATATATTTTTTTGTGATAAAGACTATGGGGTGGTATTAATTCCATCTATCGACTCGCGTTTTTGGTAACCATTTTTCAGTCCGGCTGACGGCGGTGTGGTATCGCCGTATGGTTAATGGTTATCCAGGCGGGGTTTTTCCTAGAAAACCAAAAACGACACTGCATATACGGAGCCGTCAATTGTGACGGTGTGGTTCTCGCAAATCAGACATTATATAACCTGTACAACATAATATTATAACAGGTCATACCATGCCGACATGACGTTTTTACGCGACAAAGAGACGAAGGAAGTGAACCAATGAACTAATGTCTGAATACTAGAGACGCGCGTGTTCTTATAAACTTGGTCTGCGGATCAAAGAGCACCGCGCGGCTATTACCGACTGGCGACAGCACGATTTTAATTGAATTCAGTTCGATCACTATTCTTCTTTGAGAACAAAATGCCCAACAATATCCCTGACACATATTATGGTAACAATTTAGCGCACACTACATATTCAATTATTGAGGGGTTCATATTTATTAAAGCCAAGTTTGGTTTTTGGCGATTCCCGCGATGACTTATTTAAAGTTAATGGTTCGATCTTTAGCTAGTATATAATATATGTGAAATAGTTCGGTAAACATTTTTTTTAATAATGTCTTAATTGAAAATAAATTAATAAGACAATTTATAATCTGTAAAATTACAAATAATTGCTAAATACGGCGTGAGATTACTATAAAAACTGGATGCCGCGATTGGAGGAGGCGGCGTCTACTGACACTGGTTTACTGCTTGATTGTGTTAGATTATATTTATACCTATGTATATATTTTTCATTGTTTAAGAGGTCGTGTGGCAAATTTCGTTTTAAGTACCGACGAGGGTTATCCCGGGAGAGAAATAGAAGAAATATTAGATATTAGGGGATCTGGGTGATCTATAGTATTAGAGTGGAATTTTTTATATTGTTTTTAGGCTTTTTAGCATAACCATAGTGTAATAACAAATAAAAGGACCCCATTGATTGGTGTGGGAACATGTCCCATTGCCCCCCCCCCCCCAAATAGGCGCTCTTGTATGAGAATACCACTGCGGATGGATGGTGTATGTTTATAATGTAATATTATTGTGTACGCATAAAATAATAATAATACAGCATTGACGACGTTATTACTTATGCGAGAGTAAAAACTAGTCGCGTTTTTATTTTTTCCGCGTATCGCTGTTTGCGATGTTTATGTACTTATAATATTTATTATGTGACGGGTGGGCGGTGTAAAAAACGAAAACAGTTGTGCGTCGTATATGTAAATATGTAATATGTATTTGCTTCGACTCGTGGATGTCGAAACTCTGTTTTTTGTTTTGTTTTTTTCTATTGTATTATATTACATTCGCATAAACTTATTTGGGAAAACGCTTCTCGGCCGGTTAGAAATCTATACCGCTTTATTTACTCGTGTAGTATTATATAGGTACAAGTGTATTTCCCGCGTACTGTAAAACCGTCCGTGCCGATTTTCGTCCGTCACAGCCCACAGGTGGTGTATGCAACGTTTGCGATGATTGCAGTGTGTCAGTGTGTGGTGTCGTTCCGATTTGTTTCGGATTCGGGACGTTCGACAGCGACTACTACAGTAAACAATAAAATATTTTTCTGTTTTTACTCTACTTGTACGACGGAATATTTGTTATTATATTTTTGTGCTCGCGTTTCCGCGTAATAAAATATATATGACCGTGTCCGATGTACCTAGCATTCCACACCCATACACATATATAATATGTGATATTTACATGTATTTTGGTTTTGGCCGTAAGTTGTAGGGACAGGCTTTTAGGCACCCTATCACGCCTTTCGGGAAAATATTATTCTAATTCTTACGCATATTATTGATATGTTTTTTTTCTTCGTTAATCGACCGACACAACGTATGATATTATAATAATATCATTCAATCGAAACGTTTGCGTCCGGAGAATCTAGGCAAGTTCTGCTGTTCTAGGCTAGTTATCTAACCGCAGCAACAGTTTAATATTACTATTAATATGAGGATTGACGATAAATTTCGTATCTCTTTCGAAATAGTTTCCTGCGTAATGTGTTTGGGAGTGTGCTCTTCGATATTGGCCAGACACAAATTCAAAATTCTCACCAGTCTCCAGTACTATAATATAGTAGCTATATTATGTATAAATATATTAATAAGAAATGTTATTAGGATATTATATTATATTTATATCATAAAACATCATCGTCCGTAAGTCTAGAGAACAGACTAGGTATACTAATATAATATTTATTTTGAATATTATACGGTTATTACAGTTATTAGGTACATTATTAATTATACTAAGAACGGCCGAGACTCGCTCTCCATAATAATAATATTATTATACATACCGACCCACCGACCCGAGACGAAAATATTTCCACGCTAACGACAACCAAACCAAAATCGAATTACTCATTACGGTATTTGATAAAATATTAGGTATATAGAAATTAGAAGTGATAAAAACGTTTTCATCTTACGATATGTTTATGGATATTATATTATAAAATATAGCAGTACAGTACCTTCTATATATTATTATAAATATTATGTACACATAAATTATTTTATAGATGTATTCATATTATTGTATCAACCCATCGAGAGTAGTGCTTTAAAAATAGAAACGGTTCAAGTGTTCGAGTGTTCCGCTCTGCTGCGGTGTTTGAGATTTGAAGATAGGTCTGATGTTTAGTAATGGACGAGAAGGATCGTTACTATTTTATTAGACATTATAGTAATGATATACTCTCTAATATTATAATTTATAATACTTGATGGCTGAAGAAGTGTACAACACAGTTGCGCCTTGTGCCTTGTGCCCGAACCCCATCGTCCCTCGAAACCTATATACCTCGTCATCGTGTATTATAATATTATGATACTGTATGTCTGTATGTAAAGTACTTGTGTCCAATATAAATAATATATAGACAATAATTAAAACGTTAAAAAGCTAAAACAGTTGCGGATGATAAATTTGTTGGATTGTACAAAATTATATTATATATTATAAATATTTTCGGGTTATAACTTATAAATAATGATTCCCACCGAAAAAGCGACATAATACCTATACAACCTACTTGGCATACCTATTGTATAATATTATAAATTATTATAATCCACGTTAACGACCCACGACCGTGCACCACCTAAACAATAAAATATATATATTTAACAATATAATTATCAAATCAACAATGTTTATTGATTGATTCAACATTATCAGAAGGTGCAACAATAGTATTGTTATATTGATACGAAAATCTTGTTGGCTCTATATTAACAAGATTATTGTCAATCTAACATAGTTTTTTATCAATATGATTGTGATTTTTTTTTCGGTGTACCAAGTACAAAAATCAATTTAATCAATTTCATATTACAATTTATTATTATTACCTAGTTATTACTTACTTCGCATAATATTTACATAATGGCCGACAACTAACAAATTCAATCTTTCTGTATAATCTCAAATTATACTGTTCGACTCTGCAATCGCTCTGTGTATGGTGTAAGCGCGTGCAGCGATATTTGTTGTGTACACAATGCATACTGAACCAAAGTCTTCCAGATGTGAAAATTTATTTTATTGGACCAAATTCGAAAAAATTTGCTTCTGCCGGGATTGTTTATTTATTTATTTTACAGCATTAGTTTTTATTTGTTCGCAATGCCTTTTTTTTAGATTAAATGTCAGAATAACTATAATCATAACGTTTTTATAATACGAAGTATAGGTACACCGTTGTGTTTAAGTTGCAGTTGTAGATACAGAGAAAAGTTATCAACTCGACTGTGGACTGTGGTCGGTTCGGTCTGTGTCCAGAGAGTAGCTGTATTGATATTTGAAAATAGAGGTCTTATAGGGTTTTACACTGTTACGGACCGGGCCACAAATGAGTCTATACGAATGAAAATATGAAATCAACCGGTGATATGAGTAATAATTTACTAAAAAAAAATGTACTCACTGGTAATCCGCCAACTAAGATTCAGTGCGAAGGCGAACGACGATTTATTCGTTTTACACGGTTTCTCTTGTTGTGTAGTATTCAATGCGAAATAATATAATATATTATTGTGGTTTGGAGTATTTTCTGACCTATATATTGTTTTTTGAATTACTCATCCTATAAATTCTACAGCATAAATAATTGTAAAAAATAAAATCATCGTCATCGTTATTGTCAATGTGTACTAATAGTTCGCATCGAAATGGAATGCAACTAGAGCGAATAAGCATTAAAAACCTATCGATCTTTGTTTTCGGCTAAACGACGATTTTGAGTGTAATTGCTTCAATTGTGTATAAGTCTAGACGTCTATATGTTACTATTATATAACGATGAATGTACAAACATAATATTATTATTAAATTCAAAATTAAAGTATTATTAATACCGAATAATTTGTGTTTTGAATTCCTGTAATTATTATTATATTATAATAATTTATAGGTACCTACACATATTATTTACGTGTATGTTATGAGTTATGACTTATGTTATTGTGTATTATATCATTCTAAATTCAGGTATATTCCTAATCTAGTAAATCTACTATCGACAAACTGCTTATTTATATTAGGTGAAAATACATTTTATTAACGTACCTACTTTTAGACATATTTAACTATCAATTATTGGTACACAGTATTATTACTTGCGATATGGCCATATGGGTACATTGTTTTATGAACTATGAATGTACGATGGGTATCCGTTGAAATTGTATATATATATATATATATGTGATTCAATTTTCAAATTTATAATACTCTGTATTGAGCTATTTAAAAACGGCACAACCCTTTATGTAATTTTATGCTCGCCAAACGCGCGTATATTCGTAATCTCGGCGTAATGACCACAGAAGGGTGTATAGTATTGTCTTATATCGTAATCGGGGCATTATTATTATTTCAGGCTCCTTTCTATGAATCGTAATTCATAAAATCATAACCATTATTATTTGTTTTTGTTTTATAGGCGCACGTGGTGTCTGCTTTCGAGCAGTCTTTATCAAACATGACTCAGAGGCTGCAGCAGTTGACTGCCACGGCTGAGAAAAAGGTAAATATATTTCATTAAATTCAAACCGTCACAATAAATTCTGATAAATGTAAATTTCAAACAATATCATTAAAACAAAAAAAAAATGTCTTCATTATTAATCATCACTAATCGTTGGACCGGCTGCTCATTTTCGCGTAGGATCATGAGCTGCACGAACTGCGTCAAACGGTCGAGATGTTGAGAAAACAGGGCGCCACCGACTCGGGAAATCATGCGAATGGCGGCGGCAGTAACAACCACCAAAGGCGGCACACGATCAATTCTGTCGCCGATTCCAGCACTGGTAATTACTCGTTCTTTCGGTGATCCCCGCGCTGATCGCCGAATTATCAGTATCGTGTAACATCCTTTCTGTCGTCTTTAGGTAATAACATTTCACGTCAACTGTCGACAGATTCGGTTTCGAGTTTGAATTCCTTGTCGTCGGCATGCAGCGCGTCCAGTTCGGCACAGCAGTCCGAAGCCGACAAGAAGAAGAAAAGAGGATGGGTACGACCAAACATATCCGTATGATGACTAGATTTTAATCGATGATTGGTGTTAAAAGAAAGAAAGAAAAACCTGTACATTGCTATATTTTTTTTACACACATATATAATATATTTTATATGTTTTTATACTTAAATGGAACTATGTGCAATTTTTTCGGGATTCGTTTTTCTGTTTTATTTTGACACCGTCCGATTTGAAAACTGTGAAAATTAACGCAATGTGTGAATAATATAATTTGTAATAACTTGTACGTTATATTTTTCAATTGGAAATTGTAGCTGCGCAGCTCGTTTAGCAAGGCGTTCTCGCGATCCAAAAAGAATCGCAGCAACTCGTTGTCAGATGCCGAAGAAGCGCACATCGCACGAAACCATCAGAGCGCTTTCCTATCTGACATGTCTGCACCGTCGTCGCCGATGCTCAACACTCCGCACTCAAACGGACTGGGATTTAAAAACAGCCATTCGTCAACGACGTGCGTGCTTCAAAATTTTGCGTTTAGTCTATAGTTATACTTATTGTGTTTTTTATCAACATTTCTAGGAGTTTGTACGATTGCGATCGAGCAGAACACGACTCGAGTCCAGAAATGGTGGAGCAACTGAGAAAACAGCTCAGAGAAAAAGATCTCGTTCTTACCGACATAAGATTAGAAGCTTTGAGTTCAGCACACCAACTTGAATCCTTAAAGGACACTGTGATTAAAATGAGGGTATGTTATAAGTGATAACAATTATAGTTCTTAATATTATTTTTGTCTTTCTCTTGCGTGTATTTTTCAATATTGAAATTATTTTTACAGGATGAAATGTTAAATTTGAAGCAAGACAATGAAAGACTACAAAAAATTGTAACAAATCAATCTCTTCAGTCCAGTTGTAGTTCTTTACAGTCTCCACCAATATCAAATCACACTCAAAGTAAATTTTTCACCAATAAATATATAAAACGTATGTTTATTGTTTGTTGACGTTTGATGTGTTTTTTATTAGGTGATGAAGGGACAGAAGCATTATTACCCTCATTAGATTCAGACGCCATGTTGGTCCAACTTAATGTGTTCCTTGGTAGTCATGGTAGTTACAACAAGTATAAAGAAAATAAGACTAAAGCGTGCATAATATCTGCATTACCTATTTCACCAAAATCAAAATGGGATATGGTTGACCACCTTGTTGTTAAAGGATTCAAAGTAAGAATCTTATTTTTATTATAAATAAAAGTATCCTCTTTCTTTTATTCTTGAATAAAAAATATTTAAATTTTTTAAATTTTAATTCTTAGGATTATGTGGAACGTATTGATCCGATGACCAAATTGGGACTTAATGTCGATTCAATATGGAGCTATCATGTTGATAATATAATACGATATATATCAAATACTAAAGAATATAAGGCTCCTGATAAGACCCCATACGAATGTATGACTAATGGTTCAAATATTTCTATTTGTCTAAAAGGTGCAATGCATTCTGGAAGTTTAGATGCTTTAGCTTTTGATACCCTCATACCAAAAAGTATTCTCCAAAGGTACTAATTGTATTCAATTGAATAATAAATTGAACATTTTTTAATAAATACTTACATAAAAAGCAACTTAAATTCATCCATTTACTATATAGTGTCCCAAAAGTCCCGTATCACCCTTAGTATCTCTGTAGAAATCAATATATATATATGCAGTTTTTTTACAGTAATGAGTTTTGAGATTCTGATTAAATAGCATAAGATTCAATTTTTTTTTTCAAAAATTCAAAAATTCCCAAAAAATTTTACCCAATTTAGTTTTTTACATTTCCAAAATAAACGTTTTGTTGATCATATTTTTTTAAACAGTTCTAAAAAAAATATTTAAATTTAATGAAAATCGACCGAGTTAGAGCTAGTTATTATTTTGAATTTATAAGAATAATAGTTATGTTACTTATGCATATGGCATTAGTAAAAACAATTTACATGCTTCAATAAAAATAGGAACGCAGAACTGTTTTAAAAAATATGATCAACAAAACGACTATCTTGGAAATTTAAAAAACTTAGTTGCATAAAAAAAATTGTTGGTAATTTTTAAATTTTTGAAGAATTCAATCAGAATTTCCAAACTCATTATTGTAAAAAAAATTGCATTCAAATATATTGATTTCCCACGGAGATGCTAAGGGTTTACGGGACTTTTGGGACATACTGTAAACGACATGTTATGTTTTATGCTGGGTGCATGAAATATTAATTAGTTTAATGGTTCAATAAAATGTAATAGACCAATCGTGCTCCAATAAATCGCGTTTAAGGGACCATTAGCTCACTATTGATTCAATAAATGTTAAATTGTTCATGCATCAGTCTTATTTATTGGAATTTGTATTTATATAAGTATTTTGCTAGATTGTAAACACTTTAAGAATAACAATATAATTATATTTTTAGATATGTATCTTTATTAAGTGAACATCATAGAATAATATTATGTGGACCTAGCGGTACTGGCAAGTCTTATTTATCGAATAAACTTTCCGAGTTCCTAGTAATGAAAATGGGAAAAGAATGCAATTCTTCAACCATAGTTACTTTCAGGTTAGTTTTATTAAGTGTTAGTATTTGTAATACTTTATACAATGTATAAACAATGATTTAAAATATTTTTTTAGCGTTGATGAGAAAAATAATAAAGATTTGCAACAATATTTGTCCAAAATATCTGATCAAGCTGATAATGACTCTTCCCAAATTCCATGTGTTGTGATCTTAGACAATTTACATAAAGCTTTGTCTTTACCAGATGTGTTCAATGGTTTTCAAAGTCAAAAATGTCCGTATATAATAGGAACTATTAATCAGTCAACATGTTCAACAACTAGTCTTCAATTACATCACAACTTCAGATGGGTACTTTGTGCCAACCACATGGAACCAATGAAAGGATTCCTTGGTCGTCATTTGAGACGTAAACTTGTAGAACATGAATGTCGACTTGGCCAAAGAAATGCGCAACTAAAACGTATTGTAGAATGGATCCCTGAAGTTAGAAATCATTTGAATCAGTTGCTCGAGACTCATAGTTCGTCTGAAGTTACATTAGGTGATTTTCACAAAAATAGATAGTATTATTTTTACGAGTAATGTACATACTTCTAATTTTTTTTTTTATGCTTTAGGACCTATTTTGTTTGTTTCGTGTCCAATGGATTTAGAAACATCTCAAACGTGGTTTTCAGATTTATGGAACTATTCTTTGGTTCCATATGTAATGGACATGATTCGTGAAGGCATTAGATTGTATGGAAAAAGAGCCGCGTGGAAAGATCCAGCTTCATTTGTCATTCAGTCATATCCTTGGTCTAGTGCAGTGCATAAAACCATAGAATCGTTCATTAGAATACGACCAGAAGATGTTGGCTACGACATAGAACAGGATAATGACCCATTGGTATAGTTATTATAGATTATTATATGTGATCAGGGTAGGGACTTTATGTGCTTAAAATCATTACATTTATACGTCTTGTGCACACATATATATATATATGTGTATTTAATATTCATTTAATTAAAAATATAGTACGGTAGAGTCACTGATCTGGACTCTAAATCCGTATTAAATGGAATGACATTTAAAATAACTCTATATTTACATTATATAATTAATAAGGCAATAAGGGCGTGGATAATACATTTGTATGTAGTTTACAATTCAATTTTATTGATATTTTATTATATTAATATAGAATATAAGTATATTAGGTAAACATTGATTTTAAAATATACAGATAAGCCATCCTATTGTTAATATTAGAAGTGGTTGATGCAATTAGCAGCTTCTAATATTAACAATTGGATGGCTTCTTTGCAGTGGCGCCAAAGTCCATGCTAACATCGGGCCATAGCCCCACCTCTTTTTTAAAAAATGTGGCCGACAAGCCACATTTTGTTACATCATAACTTTATTATGAGCATGAGTAAATGTATATTAGGGTAAGTTAGTCGTTAAATAATTAAGATATTGAAGCTGCTAAGTTTAGAAATTGCCCAACCACATTTTAAAAACATTGGCGCCACTGCTCCTCTGTATATTATAAAATAAATGGTATATAGCACATTTTAAAAATAATAAACATGATAATTATGATAATCAAGTTTTCATAATGTCAATAATAGATCTAGGAGTTTTTAAAAAAAATTATAAAAGCATAAATGAATTAAGTCTCAGTTAATTTTATCATAATTATTAATTTTACATAAACCTTATATTAATACATATATTTTTCATAATTTAGTTAAACATGCTGATGACTCTTCGAGAAGCTGCAAATTACTCTAGTCCTCAAAATGACACTGACATGAGCTTGCCTAATAATAATGGAACTTTGGCAACATTGTGAATTGATTATTTTAAAAATAATTAATTAAAACATATAATATATTTATTTGTGATTATTATAACTATAGTTTTTAAGTTGTGTTTACCAAAATGTATTACTTTTTGGTAATCGAGTCCTAATGACGTTATGTTTACCAAATAATAATAAATCTTAATGTCCCAATATGTGGCACTATATTATTTCTTAAAAATGGAAAAATAAAACATTTCTAAGCTCAACATTTTATACAAGCTAATTTATTTTTATATTTTTAACATTTCAGTTTGGCACAGACAATAAATTTTAATTTCAAAAGACTAAATGACTGCCTTTTATGGTTTTTTAAATACATTTTTATTAAACAATATTATAATAAACAGAATACGGATATAATGTGCTCAAAGACAGTCATGATTATTTTTAAAATACATTTTACAATTCATAAAATATTTCAAAAATATTACATTATTTATTTATTTATTTAAACCGTCCGAGAAAATGTACTTTTGTAACAATTAATTAAATACTATAATTTTTCTGTGTAAAAATGTAAAAATCAATCTAAATGTGTGTATTGATTACAATTCTTTAATTTATTATTTGCTAGTTTATTGTTTACAGATATTAAAATAAAAAATAATATATCTTTATTAGTTGATAAGAAAAAAATTATAAAATTGTTTACTAAATCTAAATTTCCTGGTGCTTTCTTACTATAGTTGATTTGCTTATTATTACTTGTTAATAAATAAAACTGTAGATAATTACCTTGCTTAACTACTGTTATTGTTAATATTAAAAATTGCTTTTGTATTTATAAACGATATTCTGTATTAATATATTGTATGTTTTTTTATATATATCATGTAGTACAAATTTGTATTTGTTAATAAAAGCAAAATAAATTATACTTTCTAGTTTATACTATTATAAATGTGATAGTTATACTTTCTATTATGATTCCTGTGTCTTATAATTTTCCAAATAGTTTATTCCGAGTTTTCCTAAAATTTGTTGTATTTTTTAATAGCTGAATGAATACCTAATACTGAAAAATAAAATTATAATATTTTTTACACTCACATTAAAATTTGATATCCTGAGTATCTGCTGTAGAAAATATTGATGAATTATTTGCTGATGAAAAATTCTACAAAATTAAATAATTAAGATCTGATTATATTGTAATAAATGATATTTAATACTAGTTACTAACCATGGATATATTTTCTTTTGATGTAAATTGTAACTCCTCGGAGAGTGTGTTGTTAAATACTACGGTACCATAGTTTTGATTTGTGTAGTTCTCTTTATAATCAATTGCATTCGAACTATCTTGTGACCAACTTATAGATTGCTGTTGAATGGAAACTAGTTTATCAGAATTCAATGTTGAATTTGATGAAAAAATGCTAGTGTCACTAAATGTAGGCAAACCTGAATGAGACATACTCGGCTCATATATTTTATGATCTTCATAATTATTAGAAACTTCATTAGAGACTTTTGGGGAATAATTAATACTTGAAATGCTATCCTCTTCTCTGTTATTATTCTGTGATTCCATTTTCCAACTATTCACATTTTTTTTCCGTGTATCGTAGTACTCTAAACTTGAATCTTGTTCTATTTCGTTGTGATGCATGCTCTCACTTTGATTGTATTTCGTTATTGTTTCTGATTGTGATGTCTTATCGAAATCATAAAATGAAATCTCATTGAATGTTTCACTTATCCCAGTCCATGATTCTGAAATTGATTTCTTGGTGTTGTTTTTAGTTAGTTTTGGGTTTGACGTTTTTATGTTAATTGATGGACTTTTTATTGATTCGCTTACTAACCTATTCTTTTTGAAGAGTGAAGAATTTTTTTTAAGCTTTTCACTTAAACTTTGTTTTAATACTGTACTACTTTTATTTTTAAATGGGATTGCTGGTTTCTTAACATCTGATACTTGGAATTCTACTTTTTTTAAATAGTCTTCAAAATAAACTGTAGTTATATGTCTATTGTTAATTTTCTTTTTTTTCCTGTTAAATGATCCTTCACTAGACACATTACTTAAACTACTCATGTTTGATTTAGAAATATCATTTTCGTATTGAATTTTTTTAGGACTCCTACTGATAAAATATTTTTTACTCTGTCCATTGTTTGAATAATTCAGTTTTTGTACGTCTTCATTTTTTTCACTAGATAATGTTTCTTGTGAAGTATTTAAAATTTCAAAGCCGCTAAGTTCTAATTTTTTTGGTAATGTCACTATTTGTTTGTTATATGGACAAATATTATGTTTTGCTATCTTTTGATTATTCAAGACACCATCTCCATCATAATATGAATCAGTTGGCAAATTATAACTTTGTTCTTGAATTTTTGTTTTTATTGGACTTAGTAATGGGGTAACTTCAAAACTGTGTATTTTTTTTGTGTTTGGAGTACTACAAATTATCTTCATATTAACTAAAGGTGATCCTGAATTTATATTTTTATATTTTGTACCTAAATAGATAAATCATTTATTTTATACCCTTGTGGCTTAGTAACCAAGTTACTAAGTACTCAATAACTCAATAATGAATAATATGAAGTAAAAATACTCACCAGGCTTAACTGCATTTGAATGATGTAGAACATTGCGTAATAAGGGAGTTTTTTTGTTTTTCGGATACCTTATAGGATAATAAGGCTTATACTTTTTGTAAGCATTTAAGAAACATCTAAAAACATAGGTAAAATTATTAATAATCTAAAATAGTTTTAATTTGCATACCTAGGTTATAACTAAAAATAATGACTTTTAGTGAAGTTATACTGACATTTATTGAGTTATATATTATATTAGTTCAACAAAATTTCCAATAGGTAGGTAAGTACCTTTTAAGTAAGTACCTACCTAAGTACCTAACCTACTACCTAATCTATATTGCCTAAATAATATTATAAGAAACCCAAATTAAATTGAGATTTTTAAATTTTAATTATATACTTAAAGAAAATAATTAAACAGTATAATATATTTCGAGTTTATGATACCTTGTTATCCTCCCATCATAGTTAATTTCCTATATCCTCCCATATTTGTTATTACCTGACCCTAATACCTTTACGGTTTATATACCCAGATGTGTCCTCCGATGTAGCTCGACGTGGTAATTTATCCCTTTTGCTACTCATTTTTATTTATTAACAATACCAACCGCATTTTATATGATTCTCAACTTCTGTCATTTGCTGATATGAAAATATTAGTACGATCCATTTAAAATTTATCATAAATTCATAAGTATATGAAAATTATTATGTCTTCTCCTGAATAGTGAATGATTTAAATATACTAGTGTCTAGGGCTAAGACTCAAGGTTTTTATAATATTTCTAAATGTCATTCCACGAACTTAAGTCCCATAAAAACCAATTTAAACCAGTGGCGCCATTTGAGTTTTTTAATAGGGGTGCCAAAATTTAAGCAGGCCAATTTTTTTTTTCATGGGGCCACTTTTTCTTTATATTAGTGAATACGTCATATACCTATACTATATGTTTTGCGAGACACCGATTCGTAGCTAAAAACTATTTTTTATTATACCTATACCAACGAAAAAAAGTCATCATGCATACCAATAATACGCATCTACAAATAATAATATGCTTTACCTAATTTACCTCCATACACAATAATAATTTATTATATATTTATATTTTATATGTATTAAAGTATTCATAACAAATAATATATTTTAATTTTTAGGCATAGGCCATCACCTATAGGCGTAATTGTAAATTTTAAACCAGGCCAATTAGAGACAGAAAACAAATAGGGGTACCAAGGTACACCCAGCACCCCCCCCCCCCCCCCAAATGGCGCCCCTGATTTAAACCGATTTAAATTCGAGCATAACACGTTTGGGCACTTAAGTACGTTACCAAAAATTACCTACCTACTTACATTGTATTACTTAACAATTGTTGTATATATGAGCTTACTGTCTGCAGGTACTTACTTATTTGGTTCACCACAAACTGTGGGTATTCCTAAAACTTCATATGTTTTTCCAAGTATTTGTTTATCTGGCAGAAAGCCATAACATTTTTTTATGTATGCCGTACTCCGAAGTAATATATTTTCTAACAATGGTAGCCTTTGGAATTTAGGAATATTAAAATGTACTGCCCATATAATTGGTTCAAGTGGTGTACAACAATCATTAATATTATATTGTTGTGTGATGTACAGAATAAATTCATCTTTATTGCTCATCAAGTTCAATAACTCTGTTTCATCTAAAGTTAGGTATAGATCATAATATAATATGTAATACCTACTTAATATAATATAATTTCGATCTTTGAAATTTGTAAAATTATTTATTAAGTAGGAATATCCGTATACTATATACTATATCCTATATTAATTATAATGTATAAATATTCATTTGTAGATAGTAATGACTAATGAGTAATAACATAGGTAGTATTAATTGTATTACAGTATAGCCCAAGCTGTAGTAGCAATCGAGCAGTCAAAACATTTTTTATATTTCATTTTCATAAGTATTATTATAATATACCTAATATAAGTATTATAATATATTTTCGTAAATAATGATTTTCTTATGAATAAAAACTTTATAGACACACTTTCTTAATATTCCGTTCGACATGGGACATTTTTTAAGAAATGGACAAAAATCGATTTCAATCTTTCATTTTATTTTTGTCGTGAATATTACCTATATTAAACTATACTTAACTAAAGTTAGGACTTTGCCATTTATTATTAGTGTGCCTAATGCAAATCTGTATTTATTTCATCAAGACATCAACTCAACAATGACCACTATCGAAAAAAATATTTTTTATTTGGAATATTTAAAATAATAACTGCAATTCTTACATTTTACATTGCGTTTATTATTTTGTTATCAAAATGTGTTTTTTTGTTAGATCTCAATCAGTTCTTATATTGATCAGCGATCAGCTATACACATGATACTCGAAAATCGGTAAAAAAAAGTAGGCAGGTGCGTCTGAAGTTCTGAACCAAATCCAGCAGATCATATTTGGGTCAACAATTAATTAAGTTTATCATCTTTATATATATACGTAATTCTACTGTACGTGTGTAAGTCACTGAAATCCTCCTAAACGGCCTCACCAATTTTGATGAAATTTTTTGTGTGTGCTTGAGTGGGCCCGTGAACGGTTTAGATTTACAATTGAACTCGGTAGGCCTAATCCGGGGAGGTGCTCAAACAAGGATTTTGAGATTTACGATAGAAATTTTTGTTTATAAATGTATAGGAGAAATAATTAGTATAAATTAGTATTTATTTACTATTGGTTGCCATTGGTTGTTCGGGCAGATCAGGTACAAGCATGCATCAAATCGAATATTTACACATATTATATAGCCGCTCATCGACGTTGTCCGACTTAGTCGGATTGCCTACAAGGGTGGCTGAGTTGCACTTATTGCAACGAGTTGCACACAAGATGAGTTGAATAATCACAATTTTTTAAAGAGTTGTCATATTTTACGGGCAGCGAAGTGCACGGGATCAGCTAGTTATTTATACATTTTATTTGTGCAGGTACCTCAAGGTTTTTAGATTATAATATAATCTAAAAACCTTGCAGGTACCTATAGTTTAAAAAATATGTAGTCTGTATTCGTACTTATCACTATAAACGTTAAATACATACAAATCATACAATGTCACATATCATACCTCATATATATATGTATATTAATATTTAATATGTGTAGATACTAGTCGTGTAGTATGTAGTATTTATATATTTCCATATTGATGATAACGTGATGTATATGTTTTTATATAAATATCAAATTATATTACCAAAAGATGTCATGGTTGATTATGGAACTAAGAAAATATTGAATACAAAATGAAAACCCTTGTAGCGATCCAGTAATTTGAATTGTATATTATAATTTATAATCGCTGTAAGGCCCGGTAGGGAGTCACGATTATAATATATACGGAAATATTATTAAATTACCTACTAAAGAAATATTGATGTTATTTATACTTGTACAGTTGTACTTGTATATATATATATATATATATATATATATATATATATGTATATTCGTTTTATTTTATCTTTGTCAACCCTTCCCACATTTTATAAGTATAATATTTATTATTGTAATTATAACTATGAATAACTGTAAATAGGGAATTTTTAGTGCTGCTCAGACGTCATACGAAACATATTATATATATTTGAATTTTAAATATTTTGTTCCGAACTTAGACACTTATAGGAACCTACCTAGTGGACTTAATTGTTGTCTATTAGATACATATTTCTTTTAATTATGTTTTCTTTACTATTAATTATTATATGACTAAAGTTTAGTTATATATTTATTATAAATGATGACATACTATAATTTTCAAACATGTTTGTTGCAGTAGTTGATATTTATAAAGTACCTATATTAGTAATAAGTTGTTCAAATTTAAATTTTGCAACATATATTAGCGTCTCACGATTAAAGTATAAAACATCAAACCTTTTGAAAATTTGAAAGGATTTATTAAGCCGTTATTTGTATTATTTGATGAAACGTTACCAGACGTATCGGATCTGACGCTTATGCCGCTAGGTACCTATAGGTATATACCGTGGTTACAACTTATATTATGTATTACCACTTTACTCTACGATGTTGAGAAGTCGATGGATCATGCCATCATGTCGAGTTTGATCATTTTGATGCTCAAAAATTGGTTACATGTTTACAACCATGATTCAAGTTATCTTAAACCGTGGTCAGTGGCGTGGTGAAAGGGGTTTAATGACGCCTAATCGTCATGGAGGACATTTTTTGAGGTGCTCCAAGTAGTTTTTATTGGAGGGAGGGGGGTATCCTCCCACCCTCCCACATGTTTGCGCTACTGAGTTGGTGGGTATAGGAACTAAAATATATGTTGTGCATCTTGGTTTATATAAATGTTCACCACGCCACTGACCGTGGTTATGACTCAAAACACGTCAGCTACTACAGTTAAATCACAGAATAGAGTAAATAGATTTATCATTTATGTGGTTAAAATATATTATATTCTTCAACGGTTTCAACTTAAACACAATTCATGGTCTAGGGACCTTCCACCAATTACTGTACTTAATAAAACTATAAATGGTTGTAGGTATGTGGCAACTGGCAACCTGAAACTTAAGAATATAGAAAGTGGTCGATGACTGAATTGATGAGCCAGGTATAAAATATAACTAATTAACTAGTTAAAAAAAATTCAGTCTTACAGATATTGTAAGATAAAAAAATTAAATACAGAAGTATACTTACATAACTAATAATTAGGATACTTAAATGCTCGCGGTGTTGTGCTATTTCCGACAATGGCATTTCCAACTTAGCAACTTATATATTATATTGTTATTTGTTTCCGATGAACTAAATTTTACCACTATAGGTATTCACTCAACTACTTGCCTTTTAAAAATATGCCATTGCAAAATGGATGAAATTTCTATTTCTATTTATTTCGTCTAATTTTTGGCGATGCAGAATTAAACTATTTTAGACAAACAAAATGTTAAAATAAATTTTTTTGCATAGGTAGGTATAGGTATTTCAGTTTTAGGTACGGATTAATATTCTATTAATAAAATTAGTATATTAATCCATGGTTTTAGGCTATGACTCCAAAAATTGTACAATTATTGTCACAAGCACCAAAAATATATATATGATTATAGTTTTATTTTTAAATGAAACCTATATAGATCTATACTAATACCATTGGTAATAAATACTAGTATTTATAATCAATGCTAATACTATAAAGCTGAAGAGTTTGTTTCTTTAAACTTGCTAATCTCAGGAACTACAGGTTGAATTGGAATTTTTTTTTGTGTTGGATAGTCCATACATCGAGGAAGGGCTATATATAACATCAATAGATGCCCGGGGGAGGTGTTCAAACAGGGATTTTGAGATTTACGATGGAAATGTTTGTTTATTAATAGTTACTATTGATTATAGGAGAAATAAACAATAATATTAGTAAAATAGTATAGGTAATTAGTAGAAATAGCATTTATTTATTATTGGTTGCAATTGACTTATCGGCAGGTTAGGTACGAGCATGCATCGAATCTATACTGCTGGCAGGCAAGAGGTGGACGGGTAGGGTAATGACGTAATGTGATGTAATTCTGTGGGCCGGAGACCAGTTTTTCAGGGTTCTTAGAGGCCCTCATCTATGTATAACTATTAACTATAGTATTATTATGTCAGTGAAGAAAAGTTACGGGATCGGATGTCAGTATTGTGCTAAACAGTTCGCATCTCCCATCATCCTTTCAAAGTTTTTTGAAGGTAAAAAAAAAAGAGATCCATGATAATGGGTTTAAAAATGGTGACCATTATTCATCTATCAACATTAATAATTAGTAATAATAGTCCAAGTACGATAAATACTAGGTCTAGCATACAAATCGTCATCCAATATAACATCTATTTTAAACTATTTTTAAGGACCATTATTTTCTTATATAGATTTGTTAAACATTAACAACCTAGCTGGTGCCATATTATTTTTTTCTAAATTTAATTTTCTTACTTCTTAAAAAGTATTTGCCTACGGGCTACCACGTTTCCTTTCAACTTTTTTTTTGTTTTTATAAGTTATAATAGTTATATACAAATTTTTCAAACATTAACAACCTGGTGCCATTTAAATTTTTTTTCTCACTCCTTAAAAAGTATTTTTTGCCTGCGGGCTCCAACGTTCCCCTTCAAAATTTTTTTTTTTAAATTTAAATATTAATGATTTTCTTATGTAAAATTGTTAAAAATTAACAACATTATAAATTTTTTTCTAATTCCCTTCACATTTTTGTAAACATTTTTAAATAGATTTTTTTATACATTAATTGCCTAGCTGGTGCTATATACATTTTTTTCTTAATTTTTTCTCTTGCTCATTAATAAATATTTAGCTGTGAGCTACCCCTTCAATTTTTTTTTTTTATTGAATTAAAATCATTTTGTTATTTATAATCTATAAACCAATTTTTTAAACATTTTGTTCCATTCTCTCTCTCAATTTATTCAATTAAAAAAAAAAAATTTGAATAATTTTAAAATTGTATAAAGTCCCAGCGCATAGCCTTTACAAATGTTGTATTTAATAATAAAATAACCAGCGCATGCGCAGTATAAAATATAATGGTCGGGTCTTTTATCAATACCCGAACGCTCGGTTCTCTATACTCAGCGTTTAAATTTGTTATCATTAAACCGCTGATTAGTTGAAACGTTATCAATTCTGTGATTAACTGTAAGCTGTAAAATGTAAATAATAATATTAAATTTATTACAAGTTTTAAGTCTTAGAACATATAATTTATTGTAATACTTGTAATAACTTACAAGTTGTTTTCAGTTTTATAGTGGACAAAATATGAATTTAAGAACAAATTTATAAGTAGTTTTTAGATCATACATTGGAGGTTTAATAATACAATGGCTACTGCTCGACAGATATTACAACAAGAAATATTTGATCAATGTGATCAGAAACTTTTAGCGTTTGTTGGTGTTAGTAATGATTCAAAAAAAAAGAAATTTGGATACCTGTGTCTATCAGACACCAAGGAACCACCTTCAAATATTTATATTCATCAGGTATACAACCATCTAGGTATTTATTGCTACTGATACAATCATAGAAGTAATCTGTGGTAAATTCTTGGGGGGGGGGGGGAGGCAGCCTACGGTAAAACTATAAACCCATAAGGTAACTTTCAACTTTGTACTCAGTTAAATACCTGAGGGGGCAGTTGCCCCCTTGCCCCCCAGATTATACCTATGGATACAATTTTACAAATTATACATTTTATCAAACAATAAAAATTGGAAGTCACTCTGATGTAGGTATAGTAGTTGTTAAGTTTATATATTGTTATGGAGAAGTCACTAAAATAGTATACTGAATGTGTTTAATACTTAAATTTGAATTCATTGATAAATCATTGTATTGAATTCTGAGCGGATACTGTCTGTCAGCCTATTTTTCTAAGATTATTTTAGCAAGTATATCATATTTATATTGCTATTAGTACCTATTTTACTTTTCTATGAGGTAGATTGAATTTATTTTTGCTTAAAATAAATCTGATAAATATTAGGTATATAATAATATTAAAACCTATACAATAATATCAAATCTTAAGTATTAAAATTAAAAATGTATATATTTTTGACTGTATAATAATTTGTTTTTTTACTATTATAATGACAAGAAATTGATCATTCTAAATCAAGAAAAAACTAAAAAAAGTTTAGACATTTAAAATGTCTATAAATAGCTCAAAACTATCCAAAATGGTATAAACAATTTTAAATATATTGAAAACATCAAATGTCCTAAATGTATCTAACATTATTCATTTTTAATGCCAACCATAAAACAGAACCAAATGATAAAAACTGATACATGATAAATAAATGTATTTTAAATACAAAATTATTTTATGTATACAATTTTACATCAAATTACAAACCTATTTTATACTTTTCAGATAAAATTTGATAATAAAGTTGTGAAAAAAAAAAGAATTTGGTCATTGAACGAATTGATTACTGTTGATGGCAAAACTTCATCTCAAGTAATACCATACATTTGATTCTTAATATTTTTTTATATAATTTACTTTTTATTTTTTTAGGATTGTTTAGAAATAGAATTGATACTGGATAAACCATATAAATGGGTAGCAACTAATAATCAGGAGCGTAAAATATTTTTGATATCTTTGTGGAAGGTATTATGATTTATGTAGATATTATGTCATAAGTCATAACTTATGAACAATGATCAATGAATAACAAATGTGATTTGTTATATATTATTTTAGTAATAATTATATAAAAGTTTAATTATTATTTCAGCAATGTGCCAGTTATGTATTTGATAAAAAACCTGAATTCAAAAATTTACCTCTTGACTGGACATCTGGCGATTTAGTTGTTCTACCTGCTGATCGTAAATCAAAGCTTTCCTTAGGTATGCATTATAATTAAAACACATAGTAATTTTATGGCTAATTTTTTTCTAAAATAAATATTGTTTAGCTGTATCGCCTATTATTAGTGCTGAAGATTTTCAGCCTCTATCAGAAAAAGAAGAACAAGATCTAGAGTTATTAATGAAGGAATGTGGATTTGCTGCCAAAGATGCTAAAGCATTTACAGATATGTTGGCCACTCAATTAATGGCTCTAGATGGTGTGAGTAATTACCTCCACAAAACATCTGAATTCTATCGCTTATGTGGTCTGCTTTTAAATGGTGCAGGTCTTTGGTAATAATACTTTAAGAAACATTTAAAGACTTATACGTTTTTAAATATTTGAATGTTTGATAGATATTTTATTCTAAGCTTGGTTGTCTTAGGGTTATCAATGTTTTATTACATGAAATATTTCCTAATTATAAAATTTAATTATTTTAAAATACAGGAGAATGTACAGAGTGTTCTTGCCTCAGAGCCACAAGTTACAAAATTAATGGATCAATTAGAAACAGCTATTCAAGAAATTGAAAAGGTAGAATCAGCTTTAGATATGTATGATGAGACCTTAAGACATGTGC